>NJDC01012048.1:77859-116632 GCA_002245475.1 Calephelis virginiensis | reverse complement strand
GCGTCTTAAATGTTGACGGTACCAAAATGATTTACAAAAATATTCCTATTTAATAACTAACCATCCGCTGATACATTGATGGATAATTCCCATAGTTTTAAGGTTCAAATGTTATAGTACTACAACGAATATTCAACAAGGTACCGTAACTTCATACTCCTGTCGCCCTAACAGTAGTAGTTTTTATTAGGGTAGTTAGGTGAGTAAAATCATTTACGTAAGAAGGATGATTTTCAACTGAGTATCAAAAAGGAAGAGTATTTCAATCCAATTGTATGTTTTTTTTCAGTTATGAAGTTGGAACGGTCCGTTAATACGTTAACATTATTAGGTGACGTAAACTTCTTCCATCAGAAAAACTGCCCTTTTCCGAGTTTTACACATTAGTATGTTTGGAATTAGCCGTAAAGTTTTTAGTTTACATCAGGTTTTACCAAAGCAAAGCCTGTACCGCCGTCACATTTAAATAATTTCAAAAGCGAGCTGTTACTTAAAAATTCTTTTTGATACCAGCACATATAATCTGCAGACACGCATTTACATTTCGTCAGTTAATTTAGGGGATTGACTAACATGTTCTAAAAACAACTCGTGATTTTTCTTTTAGTTTAATATTATTCATTTTGAGTTGTGATGATGACTTTTACAATAAAACATTATATCAAAGGATGGGATTGTTCAAGGAAAAAGTTAATAACATTATCCATACATTGTATGACTTTAGAGTTTAGACTAGTTACTTCTGATTATTAAAGATTTTTCCACGTGTTGGTTCGGGCTCCTTTGCAGAATAGACCATCTGCCTTCCTGCCAAGCAGCTTGTAAAAGGCGAGCATAGGCTTAGCGTCACTAACACCGTGACATTTGACTAAGTGGTAGAGTTTAGCAGCGACTTACCCGAATTAGTACCACCGCCTTATCTATTCCTACCGCCATTACGTCATGACGTGTTCCGATTTGGAGGGTCAGGTAAACTTACTTTTGCTAGAGGCCTCAGGTTGCACCAACGCACCATTACCACCTTTAGTATCTCTAGGCAGAGTGAACTTGTTACTTTTAGGAAATACGTCTGCTTGTTTTCCTTCCAATATCATAAAAAAGTGAATAAAAAAATAGAAGTAGATAGGCGCCTCGAAATGGGCAGCAGAACACATTCTAAACATTTAATATTCTTTTTTTAACTTTCTGTATTTTCTGAGTATTTTCCAGTCGCAATTTGTATTGGATCTACTAATTCGTTTGTGAAAAAGTTCATCTAGCTGTGACTCTGTGTTGTGAGTATGGTTATATATAGGCTACTATGGTCAAGCGATTAGACCGGGGGGGTTATTACGTATCTCAGTTGTCAACTCAAACTGTAAGTGTACATCAAATGACGTCATATGTGTTTGCTATCTCTATTGTATTTCTGTTGGTCACTGGAGATAGCAAATACAAAACACGTCATTTGACATCGATTCGATGTACACTCATCCATTTGAGTTGGTAACTGAGTTACATAATCACCCCCCAGTTCTTATAAGAAGTATTCTATATGTATATCAGTAGTATATACTACAATCTTGCCTATTAAAATCTGTCAACTAGGTTTTGCGTGATTGAAGCACAAATTAATAGACTGAAGACAATAATTCTAAAAACACTTAAATTATGTTCTGCTATATGTACACGCATCTTTAATTGCCTAGACTTTTTTCTGTAACTATTTTACTGTATTCATCTTGTACAGTTTTATTATATGTGTAGATAAAAAAGTATATACGTCATTATAGTGTCAGCAGCTTGCCAGTGGTACTGTGGAGCCCATTTGTATCATCATATTTCGTTATTTTATAGAAATAAATCTCAAGGTCTTATAAATTCCGTAGATTCCCCGTTTTGCATAAAGATTGTAAGCATTAATCATCTTTTGTAAAGATTCTGTAATCTTAGGATAACCTGATGTCAACCTATCTGAATACTTTATTCCGTGAAGTGAGTTACGGTTATGGTATATTTTAGGTAAAATATTCGTCCTTTTTGCGTTAAGTGCTTGTATTTTATAGAAATAAAATACTTTTCGTATACTTTTAGTCTAGCTGTTCAGTTATTGGACTTGACTGCATGAGGTCCCGGGTTCGAATCCCAGGTCGGACAACAAGAAGAAAATTGTTTTTTTCCAATTTTCTAGTAAAAAAAATGTTGTTCGGGATGGGATATGTGCCCGGTTGTCGATAGACTTGCCACATACATTATAGGACTTAGTATCTTTGGCTAATCGTGGGTGCCCTGGTTGTGTCTCTGCCTATCACTTAGGGGATGGGAGCGTGAAGATACTTTTTTTTAATAATAAAGAGAAAGAAACACAGGCTTTATTTATTAAAAGAAAAAATAGGAATCCATACTAAAACTTCAATAGTATAACACAAAACGAAAACTATAAATGTGGAAAACAAAACGTTCTACAATATTAAAGAACATAATGATATCTACAAAAACCTCCACTCAACACCATTTTATTACGTAACTATTATTAGTAACTATTATATTCACGGCAAAACATTTTACACATTTTACAAACAATTTTTTACATTTTAATTAAAAATTGATAGAATTAGTGACCATATTCGAACCATGTTACCCATACTTTCATATTAATCCTCATTCAAATAAACAATATCATATTCAACATTGTTTCAATACCTTTTAATTATTGACAATCCGCTAAAAAGATATTACGAAATTAAAAATGTTCATCCAATCAAAATGCCTACCTACGATGCGAACACCGTGCAGTCGACGCTTGCGTTTATTTGGCTAACGACCCCGCCCGGTTTCACTCGGGTAGTAGAATTTATCTACATTAATAGTTAAGAAGAAAGATTTTATTGTTTGTTTGTAATGAATAGTACCCGAAGCTACTGAACTGTTTTTATAAATAATTTTCCGTTAGAAGTTGACATTATCTTTGATGAAGCTACTTTTTACCGGAGGAAAATACTTCATTCCCAAGGGACAATGGGTAGTAAAGATTATCTTTCCATACTTATTTATTTTACATAACTTCTAAGCGGCTAAACCAATCGGTTCGAAATTTTATTTGGATATTTCGATGGATGTTTTAAAAATGTAATTGGACCTGGTAGGTGGCGCTGTTATTGGCATGGCATCTACATTACCTATTCTAATAACAAAGAAGAAATATTTGGTTAATTGTTTGTTAGTATTTAATAGGTTTCGAAACCCCTGGACTTCAAAATTCTATTAGCATTAGAATCCGACACTATTTATGCTGAACAAAGATTACTTTATTTCTAAGAAAAAATAGAAATTCGCCCACCCGTGCGAAGCTGAGCTGGGCTGTCATAAAATTAAATGTTAAATGTAAATAAGGCACTAGTAGAAGTTTCGTACCATTTCCGAAGATTTTGCCCTTTTTGAGACTTCAAAATAAGTATGACAGTGGCAGTCGTGTATGAAATTTCGTCCCTAACAGTACATTAAAAGTATATTACATATAACTACGTACTCTAAACATTTTGAGTAAAATATTTCATAGTACGCACAATGCATATATCTAAACATTAAAATATTCAAACTTCTTAAATCAAGAATTTTTAATATTGAAGGATAAAATTATACGAAATAGTAATCTTAATTACTTTAACTCCGAACTTTTCATGTAAAAATATATTCTCTAATTTAAACATCAAAAAACGTTGCATTATTATAAAATTAAGACGATAAAACATGGATACAAATTACATTTTATCTCATGATGTGGGTCGACAGATTTGTGTAAAAATGTAGCGACATATTATTTTAAGGCTTAAACAGTTCATGAAACAATTCAGCCTAATCTTTTGAGTAGATAATGACCAGACTTTGTAAAGCAATAAGAGCTACGTACTTTAAAAAAAATAGTATATTAAAAGCGGTATACAGAAAATCACTATTTGAACGCTAGAAAAACATGTCATGTATCTAATATTACATCAAAGTCATAAATTGCACAAAGTACTGTCAAACACTAACATCGGTGTCATGTTTCTGTGAATTAAATTATTCAATTCTTTCAAAAAAACAAACCTTGCTCATATAATCAAATATATTTACTGCTTCAAAATTGTACAACAACTGCGCACTATGTAATGTTTGTGCACGACGACCATAGAGAACAATAGACAATATCGGCGAGAGTGACTGGACCCAAAGGATGGCACGCGTCGACACCTTACGGATACTTTAAATTCATGTAAATGTTGATGTCTTGGTAATTTTCTTTCAAGTAAATAACGTGTTTTAGTACATAATTATGAGCTTATAATATACTGTATTTTGGTTTGTATAGTTGTTTTAACTTAGAAAATGATGTTTTGGAATAGGTTTTACAATGTTATATAGCGATTTTGTGTATGTAATTTTGTAATGTTAATTTATGTGAAATTTATGTTTAAAATGGTAAAATGAACAAACTTAGACCGTCTAATCGTATTACGAACCATATAAGTCAGGTAAATAGCCAAAAACTCGGTTAAGTTTAAGTGTGGTTCTAAAGTATAAATATTTTGGCGGTTTACTTACCCGAATGTAATAAAATTATGATATGTTGTTAGGGGACAGGTAACAACTGTAATGTGCATACGACCATGCCCGTAACGTTAATAATTTCGGGAGCGCCGCGCCCTCACGTTTTTTACTGAGCTGAGGGGTACGGGGTCGCATAAAAGCTGAGATTGCGGAATTTCGCCGCTCAAATGGAAACCGAGCTCAATCGGGTGCACAACTAAGTATGCAAGCATAGATCTAGACCCAAAAATAGGTTTGTAATTTGTCTGAATATGATATTTGTATATTTTAATAAAGATACTCAATAAAGTATGGTCCCGGGTGTGAGGTACGGAATGTTCCAGAATTTCGTTCCCGAAATCGTATAAATGCCCGGACCGGGATTTGGGAATTCATTCACGTTTGACATCAAGACAAGTTACTGGAAACGCTCAAGAAAAAGAAGAAGAAGACTCCCAGTGAACCTTCTCTGCCTCACTCTCGCCCTAGTGAACGCATAACCGTGCGTTTTATTTCCAAAAATCTCTCCAGACGGTATTTCATAGTAAGCCCTAGGAAATCTATCCGCCTCACTATTTATATAGTTTTATCAGTCAACATCGAAACTTCTTTTACCGGTCAACATAACATTCAAACAGATATTCAGATAATTATTTCAGTAGTAGCAATTACTTTATGCCAAAAATAACTTAATGACAAACCTATATACAGTAAAGGCAACCTGATATCTGTACTTATAAATAACATATCCTGTCTGACTGATTCATCATAACTGAGCTAAAACTGTTAAAATTACGGTCATGAAATTTGATGAGTATAGTCGCTTTATTGGGAAGAAATACACCAAGGACGGAATTACGGAAATTCTTCCCCTAAGAGGGTGATATAAGTGTTGAAAGTTTGTATGGAAGACTGTCATTTTTTAAATTGGAGACATGAAACTTTGTTTTTGGGATAATCATTAAAAATAATAGAAACATATTTGAGTGTTCCTGGAAATTCTACCCCTAAATAGGTTAAATAGGGATTGAAACATTGTATGGAAGATCGTCACTTTCTAAGTAAGAAATATGAAACTTTGTTTTTGGGCTAATTTCTAAAACGAGTAGATACGTGTTTAAGCGTTTCTGAAATTTCTACCACCAAGGGAATGAAATTGGGATTGTAGGTTTGTATGAAAGTAGTTATTAATGACTAAAAATAAATTAGTACGTTTAAAAAAGGAATAAATTATTCATATTTTTTTTATTTCAACTCCAGTTCAGTAAATATATTAACAACCACGCGAGCAAAGCCGCCGGTAGCATTTATTAATTTAGTATAACAAGTAATTCACTCGATACATTCATGATTACCAACAATATGAAGACTTTTGAAATTAAATTTACGTACATTATACAAAAATCAGCTAAATTAGTCAATCCAGCTTAATTTAAAGTGTTATCATATCTAACAGTTAATCCTATTCACAAGTACAACTGACTTTAATTAATAAATAATTACAAATATATTAAATTGTTGAAGTTTTTTCTCAAATGAAATGATAAAATGCAAAAAAAAAGAAATTGCTTTATCACAATTCTTGCAAGTAGTTTATAAACCTTGCTCGTATGTTAAAATTTAAAACTCCATCTCAACGCAACAACTTTGAAAGAAAGTCAATGTAGTTTACTTTCTTAGTTTTTGAAAACAGTTTAAATGTAGGTAATTGTAAATATTATATTTAAGACTTCTTGAATATTTTAGTTCCGGTAGTTAAGGTTTGTTCAAAACTAAACTAACTTAGAATTTGTTAAAGTCATTAAAGTTAAAGAAACCAATTATATATAGTGATGTCGGTTTAGTTTGTATATGACATATCTATAGACATTCAATATATAACTCGAAAAACCGTTGTTTAAAAAACGACACAAATTGACTTGTCCGGACTAATCTGATTTGCTTAAAATGTTCATTCTTATTTCTTTTGTTTCATTTAAAAATATTGAATAAACTTATTACAAGTTCAGTTCTTTCTACCTATTATTTATATGAGCAATTTACTAATAAGTATGTTTGAAATCGGTGCCAAGCCAATTTAATACTTAGGGGAGAGGTGCTATGAATGGGACAATTTTATTTAGTAAAATATTCAGAGTAATAAATGAAGTATAATAAAACCAAATTTTGTTCATAACGTAACTATGTTTATTCGTCTTTGAAAAAATAAACTAAAAACAATATCTTTCTCGAGATATTTTCGCATAACAGCCAAATAAAAAAAACTTAAGATATGTCCCATTCATGACGAGGTGGTCTTGAAGGGGACATATTAAAATAAAACTTTAAAGCTCACAATTATTTTCTATTATTATCAATTATATAAAAAATATGTTTTTCAATCAACTTAATTATTACTTATTATTATTTGGAGCATTTTTATCACAAGTAGGATTCATTTATGAGATCACAAGTAACCTTGATACGATTTATTTAAATATAAGTTTTATGACACAATTTGCAAAAGAAATTAAAGGCACCCTTAATACCACATTTTTCATTAGCCCATTTATTGCCAATTTTGCATTGAAACCAGTCTTTGTTACTGGCAGAATACTTTTGCTTGCAGACACAGTATATATCTTCCCTAATATTTGAAGACTTTCTCATATTTTGTAAGGGTTCAAAATCACAATCAGAAAAATCATAATTAGAATCTGAGTTAGAAATAGTAAAATCAGTGTCACTGGAAATTTCCAATCGTAACTTGGTCTGTGCCTTTTTGCTTATTTGCCTTTTTCTTTTTCGTCCTTTTTCGTGGTTGCCTTTATTGTCATTTTGTTTTGCTTTATTATTTTCTTTGTCAGATAATATTTTTTTAAATATATCTTTTATATGTGACACATTTGAAATGCCCTGTTTTTTATTCAGCAAGTCTGTTAAAGATTCTGCTAACAGTCTGTCTTTTTCTGGAGTCGAAGTAATTATTTTAGTTGTGACTTTATTTTTTAATTGTTTCTGTTTTCGGGGTGGTGCCTTAGGAAAAGGGCGTACTATTTCTGGACTTAAAACAGCTGATGTCGATGGCACAGGACTATCATACACCGACTCCGTAACAGATGTTGATGTTGTTGTAGTTACACAAGGATCTGCGCTTTTATTCAGTTTATTAGGAACTTTATTATTT
Organism: Calephelis virginiensis; assembly: GCA_002245475.1. Classification (NCBI taxonomy): domain Eukaryota; kingdom Metazoa; phylum Arthropoda; class Insecta; order Lepidoptera; family Riodinidae; genus Calephelis; species Calephelis virginiensis. Next base: position 108,918 of record NJDC01012048.1, on the reverse strand, counting down.
GAAATATTATCCAAGGACATTGCTGGCACTGGCGCCTCAGGCTCAGCACAATTAATTTCTTGCTGAGTGTCTACATTAAATGATTGCAAAATATCATTGCTTGGTAATGTTTCCGGTTCATATGCACGATTTTAGTTAGTTCAGATGGCAGAAAGTCATCGTCAGTGAAAATATTTGTATTTAATGGAAAAATTCCTGTGCTTCTAAAACCTGACGTAATGTTTTGCATATTAAAAGCAGAATAATATGCATTTTGTGCAAATTCTGCAACGTTATAAATGGTAACAACTTTACCAGGATTAAATGCCATCCAGTCATTCATTGATGTTCTATACCGTGTCTTAAATGGGCCAAAAACAGTGACATCGAGTGGTTGCAATCGATGACTGCAGTGGGGGGGAAATGTCAACAAAATCAAATTATTTTGGCGCGCAAACAATATAACATTTATGGTGATATGTGTTTTGTGATTATCAAGTAGAATTAATGCGGGTTCTTCCTTTGAAGGCTTCACATGGTGTACAAAATGATTTAGAGATTCTAAAAAAAATCCTCACTTATCCAACCAGACTGATTAGCTAAACCCAAGGCTCCATTAGGTGCATATGAGATTTAAAATGTACCCTTGGAAATATAAAAACTGGAGGAATACTACCGCCTGCAGCATTCGCAAATCCCAGCATAGTGACAAGTGAACCACGTTCTGCAGAACTAATCTGACCAACACGCTTAAGTCCTGCCTCAGCCACTACCTTTGGTGCATTGACAACGGTAATACATCCGGTTTCGTCGATATTCCATATCATGTTTGGTTAATTCTTATAACATTCCTCTAAATTGTTAAAAAAGTTGGTCACATTGGCTTTATTAAAAGCAGTCGTTCGTGGTAATGACGTATTTTCTGGTTTTCTGACACTTAAAGTATCCTGTCGTTTTAAGAACTTTTGTAACCAATCAATTGTCGCTATTTTGTAAATTTTCCACTTTTCAGGAGCAATGCCTAATTTTGAAGCGTATTGAAATGCAAATTTTCTGACTTGGACGGTTGTTAACCCTAAACACATTTTAGCTGAGGTCTTTAAATATGTCGATAACAGATTTTCCTGTTCAACAGTAAAAATCCTGCGGTTCCCAATATTGGGACAGTACTGGAAGTCTCCCTCCATTTCTCTAGCTTTTTTAACAAGTCTACATAAGTGAGACTTGCTTATATTGTATGCACTTGCTACAGATCGCAGAGCCATTTTTTTTCTATGACTTCCTTGACGGCTTCTTCTATTTTTTTAGGATCGTTTCAGTCTCTTTTCTTTGGAGACATGTTATTTTGTAAAACCTTCAATAACTTTATCTGAAACAAATTATGTAGGTACTTATCGTTGTATTAATTCAAAAGCTAACATTTCCAAACTTCACTTCAATACCTAGGTCTTGAAAGGGACAGCCCTGAAAGGGACGTCCTATTCAAGACTTATCTAGTTGTCCCAATCAAGACTTTTAATACATTTTCAAAATTAGCTTCATAGCAAAAATATTCTCGAATAATTTTGTACAATTGTGTACTCACCTTTTAGGTAGTTAATCCACTAATGAGTATCCGGCACTATACTTCCAGAATATTAAACGAACACCAAAAACAGCAAATAAAATACTTTTAAGAACGAAATATTCTAAACTCGCTTCGTTATTTTCTTTCTAAAGACAGTCAATTGAAACTTACGTCAATAAAGTCTATGGATCAGTGTTACTAGAATATACATCCCAAAAAACTACTACCTGTTTCTCAGTGCGGTAAATTTAATTTGTCCCATTCTAAACCTGTCCCTTTCATAGCACTTTCCCCCTACTTGTAATATAATTATTAGTTTAAGGCTTGGCACCAATTTGAAACCTATTAGTAAATAGCACATATAAACAATAGGTAGTATATAAATAATATTAAATCTTTATTATTTTTCCTTTTTAGTTTTGGAGTCTTCACGCCCATAGAGGTAGGCAGAGGCACAACCAGGGCACCCACGACTAGCCGAAGACACAAATTCCCACAATGTGATAGGTGGCAAGCCTTTCGCCAACCGGGCACATATCCAATCCCGAGCACCATTTTTTTAAATAGAAAATTGGAAAAACTCAATTTTCTTTTTGTTGCCCGACCCGAAATTCGAACCCGGGACCTCATGCAGTTAAGTCCAACAACTGAACCGTTAGACCACACAGGCGATTAGTTTTGGAGTCGGTTTTTATTAACGTAGTTATTTTTATTTAATACTTTTTAGTTTATTACTGATATTATTTAATTTAATAAAAATAATGGTATATTATATAGGTGAAAGTAGATTAAAAATGCTCATAAAAATCAAACTAATGGGCCTGCCTGAATAACTTTTTATGGGACCAATCCGAAGCTATTTTGCATCAAACAAAATTACGTAAATCGGTTCAGAATCCTCGGAGAAATCGGTGTACATACATTAAAATATGCCGGCCGAATTGAGAACCTCCTCGGGTTTTTGACCTCGGTTAAAACGTGCGGAATTTCGGATGTTAAAAAAATAAGCAGTTATAATTTGGCTAAAAGAAATTCCCCCGTAAGTAATACGTGAGTTTACTACCTATCCTAAGCTAATGGTTTTTCATAGGCAAAGTCTCATTAATATTTCTCATTACAGTATTAATGTAGTAGTAAATTTCCAAGCTCTTTTAGTTCTTCCGCGAAAATCGGTTGAGATATCGGAGTTAAAACTATCCTTCATATTTTTACAGTAGGTAGGTTATGAAATTTGATGTTATCAGTTCTGTAGTTTTAGGATTTATCTCGAATGTATCTAGTCATTTTTTATTTGTGTATATAGTTAGTAGGCTAATAAATGATATAGGCTAGTTTTTTTATCGATTTCTATATAAGTTCCACCAGGAGAGATACACGACCTAATTAATTTTGTTATAAACATATATAGTTATAATTTTTCAATATATTTTTTGATGTCAGCATTTGAAATCAAGTACTAAGAAGAATAAACCAGAAAACTCTTTGTCTTTAGATACAGCATATTGTCACGAGCGAGCCCGAGACGGCATCATACTTGAAATAATAAGTTTTCTTACACTGAAGCACAAACATTTCAAATGTGTTGAAAATTTCTCTTTCCCATGTAGAAGTTTTAGTTTTAAAAGCGTGTTCTATTTTAATTTTACTTTGTATATTTCTAAGTAGAAATTATCTTTGATATTCCTTCCGACCGTAAACTCGTTTTGTATGTAAATGAAAATTACATTTAAGTAGTACTTCCGCATGCTCTTACTTATACTACATTTAGTTTTATTATTAATATTTTTCTCCGTTTAATTTTCATGTTAAAATGCAAATACGTTAATTCCTGTTACAAAAAATAATGCTCGCTATAGTTGTGTCCCGTTTTAGTATGATAGATGTTAAACTTAAAAAAGACGTTTCCGTCCCAGTATGGTCTCATTTCTTCCCTAAGATCTATAAACGACGTGTGTATTTCCTGCGGCCAATACATGGGACACACTAAAAGTTTTGCACTTCTTGCAAATCGGAACTATTTGAATTTCGAATGTTATATTGTTACAACGTTGCAACCTTCTTAGCAATAAAAAAACAAATGGCGGGAAATAAATTGTCGATTGGTTTTTTATCACACATCAAAGTTCTACGTAAGCAATGAAAATGGAATTAACAGATGTAAAATAAGCCTTTATTTTGCTAATTCCGCGTAAGCAGCGTAACTGTTGTGTGTAACACATGACACTAGTGTGTCGTCGTTTGTACGGTACGGTCGAATTCCTGAGGATGCCTCGGTGTAGAGGCGAAACGTACGTCAAGTGCGATTTGGTGTTCTCTGTGGTGAGTGCTTCGACAAAGTTGGCGAAGTACGTGTCAAGTGGTTTTGTTTTCCGTGTTCGGACTCTATTTGTGATCTGGTCGCGGAGGTGGGAGGTGGGAACTTTAGGTAGGGTTGTGACATGTAAAGAACGTGACAAGTTATATTGTTTCCCGAGCTCTTCCTATATTCGTGTTCTGGTCGCGGAGGTGGGTGGTGGGAACGTCAGTTAGGCTTGTCACATTCTGTGTCGTTTGGAGGATTATTTGCCACAACAGTTACACTGCTTACACGGAATTAGCAAAATAAAGGCTTATTTACATCTGTTATAATGGATTTCCGCAAAGTAACGCCTGATTCAATAAAATGGAATTAAGTCTAAAATATTTTAGATCGATGGTTTTGACGTGTTCCGGTTCGGAGGGTAAAGTAGCCGGTAAAATTACTTTTGCTCGAGGCCTAACATCTTGACCTCAGATTGGCAACGCACCATTACCATCTTTGGTGTCTCTAGGTGGCGTGAATTTCTTACTATCAGGAAATCCGTCTGCTTGTTTGCCTTCTTCCTATAACATAAAAAAATAACAAAAAAAATAATAAAGATTTGATATTAATTACATACTATCTATTATTTATATGTGTCATTTACTAATAGATTTGAAGTCGGTGCCAAGCCTTAAACTAATAATTATATAACAAGTAGGTATAAAATTGGCTTTGCACCGACTTCAGACCTATTGGTAAATGGCACAAATAAAAAATGGGTAGTATACATATAATTAATATTAAATCTTAATTATTTTTTACTTTTTAGTTTTGAAGTCGGTTTTTATTAAAGGTTATTTTTATTTTAGATTTTGTTACTGTTGACCATAACTTTTTTCCCACTCATTTGTATTTGGTTGATGTGCTTCTTTTACTTACTTAACTTATCCAGAACAATATAACAGTGAACATAGCCAGAGAAAATATTAACATTTACTTAAAATACCCATATCGTTGAACGTAAATCTTTTTTAATACAAGGTGCATCTTAAAGTGAAAGCTTGAGTCTAAACTTCCATAGGTTTAGGGGAGTTATGACTTCAGACGCTGTTAGACGAACTTCGTTTCTCTTGCGCAGGAATTATTTCCTTATGTATTTCTGAGCAGAGATAACTTTTTCTTTATAACAAATCCGTTTTGTATCAGTGCTGTGACTCCTTGTTTGTGTGAATAAAACAGATCATTTAATTAAAATAAATGTAGACTGCCAGAGTCAAAGTTTGTTCAATATAGAAACTTTTATGAACAGCAACTGCTTTTCGATTGCTACGTTACTAATGAATTAGATGTTGTGAGTTAACTGATCAGATTTTTATGAATGACAACAGATTAGGGAATGACTTAACCTGAATTTAAAATTTAGATTTAAACCATATTTCTTTATGACATTATAAGGCCCACAAGCAGACGGATTTCCTAAAGGTAATAAATTTACACCAATTAGAGACATCAAGGGCTGGCACCACACCATGGATTGCCAACATGTGGCAAGGATGTAAAGTAAGTTTACCTTCTACCTTTTCCTCAAAATCTTAACACATCAACGGCAAGTACTGACGTTATGGCGGCAGACATAGCTAAGGTGGTGTTACTGCGTAACTCTACCACCTAACGATGTCACGGTGCTAGTGATGCTTGTCTTTTATAAGCTTTCTACGGATTCTGCAGCTTATTTTGCTGAAGCCCTGACAAACACGGTGAGACTCTAAGATAAGTTGTAGTACCTACTTGAGGGTGCTACTGTATAATAACATCTCTAATGTACACCCATGCTAGTATTTGATGAGAGTTGCCTTCCAAATCTAAATAATACAGTGCGCATGTCTTCTTGTGTCTTTATCACACAAAATTTAGACTTTTGTTTAATTTTTTTTTTTTGTGATAATGGAAGGCACACAAGCAGACGGTGGTGACGGTGCAATGCCAACCTGAGGCCGGGATGTTAGGCCTCGAGCAAAAGTAAGTTTATCGGCTACCTTACCCTCCAAATCGGAACATGCTAACTGCGAGCATTGGCCGTTATGGTGGCAGGAATAGGTAAGGCCGTGGTACCAATCCGGGTGAGTTGCTGCGAAACTCTACCACCTAGTAGGATGTCACGGCGTTAGTGACGGTAAGCCTATGCTTGCCTTTGACGATCTGCTTGGCACGAAGGCAGATGGTCTATTCTGCAAAAGAGCCCTAACCAACACGGGGATAAATTTGCATAGATCTATAGTTAAATTCAAAAACAATTACTAGTAAATCTGTCTTTGTAATATTTGCTTTCCATACATAGTTTTAAGTTGATATTGTATATATCAACGAAATCAACAAAACTACATATATGGACTTTTAAAATTATATTAGGTGGTATAGTTTCGCAGCGACTCACCCGGTTTGGTACCACCGCCTTACCTATTTCTGCCGCTTTAACGTCATGACGTGTTCCGGTTTGGAGGGTAAGGTAGCCAGTATACTTACTTTTGCTCGAGGCCTAACATCCCGGCCTTAGGTTGGCAACGCACCATTACCACCTTTGGTGTCTCTAGGTGGCGTGAATTTCTTGCCATCAGGAAATCCGTCTACTTGTTTGCCTTCCAATATCGTAAAAAAAAATATTAATGTCATCGACAAGGAACAGAAGTGTTCCTTCCAAGGCTGCCTTTATCGACACTGTCACGTACGTTTTTAATTTGTAGTAATAATGTTAATTCTAATATTTTTTATAAACAGAAAAGATAAATATATCTGCCAATCAAATTACTATTTGTTAAATAGTTGTATTTTGGGAGTGCAACTAAGAGGAAATAGTGGCGGGTTATTCAGCTGCGCACTTATTAAACTAACTTTAAGTTCTCACCACATAATAATATCTTCTTTTCATTAAAGTAATGGAAAGTGGCAAACGTTTAATGCTGTCAAATTTACACCCACGTATTACTTCAGTCAAATAAGTGTCGAGACTACATTTGATTATGGTTCCGAATTCAAATTTTTATTTTTATTTGTTGTCGTTAGATTGATAGAAGTGTTTTCTTTATTGGCGTGAAGTTTGAGTTGCATCTGTTTTTTTCATCGCTGATGGCATTTCTTGATAGAAGTCAATGAAAATGTTACAATAAACGGAATTCTCGCGTTAAGGTCGAATGGTAAATAAGGAATATTATTTAAGGCTTATGCGGCGTTTAAGACAACAAATTTGACGAAAATGGCCAGATTTGTGGAAAGAAAATTCTTGGATTTTGCACTAAGAAAATGCGCCTTCGTTCAAGGCCATCATTTTAAACAAATCTTGACCAAACACTCATCAAATACAATCAAGCAACCACCACATTCACCGGATATGGCTCCAGCTGATTTCTTTCTTTTTCCTAAACTGAAATTACCACTTCGTGGTACCCGTTTTCAATCGGTAACAGAGAGGGAGCAAAAATCAATTTCCGGAAACGGAGTTTAAAAAATGTTTTGATGATTGGAATATTTGTTGGATTAAATGTATCGTTTCTTGAGAAGCTTAGATTGAAATTGATAAAATAAATTTGGGTAAATAACAAACAGTTTGTGTATTATAGATATTTCCCCGGTACTTTCTTGACAGATTAGTATTTCTACAGACATTGAATTTATGCTTATGAAAATGTTAATTTAAAACGTCTCAAGATGACACATCTGGACTAATCTCTTTTGTTTTTATTTAATTTAAAAAATGTAGCTTGAACCTAAAATAAGTTTTGATGGTGCTCAGCGGAACTGCTGCCGTTATCATGTATAACTATACTAATTTAATGAAAAAGCATAAGATAAATAATAGTAATTGTTAAAGTAACGATTTATTTTCATTATTGGCCTACATATTACTAAATTATACAGTTTTGCAAATACAAATATAACAACTACCTACTTAACATACTACTTGTAACCAAAATCTGCCTAGCTATTAATAAGTTGTACTAAATAACAACTATCTTCTAGCAAATAAAATACCAGCGATCGTAAAATATCACTATCATTGTTAAATATTAGCAATTGGATGATTGTTCTTTAACTATAAGATTTCTCGTTCTATAAGTATAATATTAAGTTATACAATACAACTAATCGTCTAACTAAATACATTTAGTTTTTGTGGTGAATTTTACATCGATTCTGAAATTAACATAATATTTTTATTTTAAAATAAGTATTTAAATTCTTTTTCTTTTAACATTTATGTAGCAATAAATACATGCACTTCATTCTAAGTATTCACTATTTTTTTGATTGCATAAATATATGTAAAATAAAGCCCTGTATATCGTTATTATTTTTACATTCCTCTTGGCTTGAATGTTGGATGAAATAAATTATTGAAGACTTCTGCTCCTGTTGACAAAAAGTTAAAAATCTTTAAGATACATAACTTTTTTTACTTGTCTATTGAAGTATTTTTGTTTTTAGTTATTCCTAATAAAATGTTATCAGTAGAGGCCGTTGTTGAATTTAATAAAATATCTTCTTTACTATGCATAGAAAGATAATCATTCATTTCCGACCAAGTTGGATCAGATTTTTCAATTCGTCTTCGCTCTTTGAATTTTGTGTATAACAATACTGAAACCATGATAAAGAATACAATAAATCCTAAACAGCATCCAACTATTAATCCAGTTCTTCGAGTAAAAATAGAGGTATGTTTTGGATCCTTAGATTTCTTTCTCATTATTGCTTTCTTTATTGTATTAAATGAAACACATTCACTCGATGACGATTGTGATATAAAAGAAGAGGCAAAACTTCTATTAAATTTTATAGTAGTCATGTTTGAGTTCACATCTGTATCGTTAGTTTGAATCATGTCTTCATTATTTTCGAGATTTAATAAAAGACTTTCATCTATTGTTAATACACATACTATGTAATTGATGTTTGGTTTTAAACTAGTTAATTTTGAAGATGTTTCATATTTTTCCACATGTTGGAAGGTGACCTACAAAAAAAAAATCGTAATATTATATTTAATGAGTTACCTGATAATTACAATCCAGGTTCAACAGTTATTATTTTAGGACTACAATAGTTTAGTTACTACTACATTAATTTATGAAAATCGAGTTTGAATAAAATCCTTAATATTTTTTTTTAAATAATCTTAATATTTTATTTGATTATATTTTCGTGATAAATATTTTGTAAAATAAGTTATTTCACATGCAACTTACATCAGAATTATCATCGTCCTCGTAATAAATTATTTGCAAAGCTTTAATCGCTGTCCTATTCCTTATAAACCAAGAAATCGAAACTGAATTGTCACTGTGTCTTTCGACTGATAGTTGTGCAATTAATGGAAAGTTACATTTATCTTTTGGATAGTCTTCATTTACACATTGAAAAGTATTTGGTTTTATTATTTTAGGATGATCTTGTATCCAGGTCCATGTATTGTTTTTTTGACATAGGCAGACAATAACATTATCTGAAATATTAAAAAAAAAAGTGATTTGTTATTGGCAGATAAGTTATCATTATTTTTTCATTTTCCTTACCTTTGATTGATATATCCTGTATGTGGTTTTCAATGGATGTTAATAATTCTAAGGGAATCGTTTGAAGTTTGTTGTGATTTAAATCTATTTGTATTATTTTGTTTAAGTTCTTAAATGCTGTCATAGATATATATTTAATATTATTGTAGGCCAAATATAGAACAGTAAGTTCTTTTAAATGTACAAAATGCTCATTTAAAATATTTTGTAGTTTATTTTGGGCAAGATCTAAGAGTTTCAGATTTCCCAAATCTTCATCAAAAGATTCCATTGATTCTAGATTATTATTTGAAAGACATAAAGTGCTTAATTTAATGAGGCCTCGGAAATTACTTGTTTTAATGTGAGTGATTCTGTTATAGCTCAAATCTAAATTCTCTAATACGTTTAATTTTGAAAATGGACTTATTGATAGCCGACGAATTTTATTGTATTTCAAATACAGATGTTGTAAGCTATTGAAGTATTCAAAAGTCACATCTTCAATATGAGTAAGATTTGTTGAACAGATGTGTAGTTCATATACGTTAGAAATTACAGTGTTATTGTCTGATTTATTTTTCGTTGTCCATGCTACAACTGGATTTTTGCTTACATCAATATTTATCAGTGGCATTCCAAATCGTTTGTACGATGACAAAAAATCAAAACGTAAAATATCGTTATATGAAATATTAATATTTTGAATATTAGGAAAAATGTCAAAAACGATTGCAGGTAAATGATCTAATTTATTATAACTTACATCGAACATTGTCAAATCATTTAAAGTTACTTTTTTTTTACATGTTATTGAATATATCTCATTCTTTCGTAATATTAGAGATTTTAGTTTACTAAGCTTTTCAAAACCACTAAGCTCGATTTTGGGAAGTAAGTTTTCAGAAATGTCTATTATTTCAATTAGTGTAAAGTTGTGGAAAGTACTATATGGTACAAAATCTAAAAAGTTGTTGCTTATATTGAATTCTGATAAGGAGTTATATACGCCAAATAATGAGACTGGTACTGCGTTCATTATATTTTGAGCTAAATTTAATTTAAGCAAATTTTTGTTATGTGCAAATGTTCCTTCTTTTATTTGTTCTATATTGCAATGTTCTAAATACAGTATTTCCAGGAGTGGTAGTTGTGAGAATGTTTCTACTGGCAAATAGTCTAAAATATTGTAAGACAAGGACAGGTACTTCAAGCCAGGTATATCAAGAGCAAGGAAGTCACTTGATTTTAATGAATTATTCCTCAGAGAAAGTGATTTCAGATTGTTCAAACCATGAAAAGTTCTATTTTCTACGTATTCTATTTCACAGTTATCTAAGTATAGTGAACTTAACGGCAAACCTTGCTGAAAAATATTTTTGTTTAAATGCCTTAAAGGGTTAAAAGATAGATTTATACTTCTTAACTTTTTTAAAGTATCAAAAGCCATGTCAAAAATAAATGTAATTTTGTTATAGGACAAGTCTAGTTCTTCTAGCTCACTTAATCCAAAAAAAGTATAAGCGGTGATGTTTCGACATAAATTATGCTGTAAATCTAAATAACGAGCCGAGTTTAGACGCTGAAAAGTAAAATCATCTATCACTGAAATCTCATTGTAAGACAAATCTAGATGAACTAATACAGTTATATTATTAAATACATTTTTTGACAAAAATTTAAGACGATTATTTTTAATATTTAAGTTATGAAGTTTGAGTTGTTGATTTAACATATTGACACTAATAGTCGATAATTGGTTATAATTAAGATACAATGATATCAGATGTGAATTAAATTTTGGAAGTATATCCTTTATATCAAATAAATTATTGTTATGTAAAGAAATATATTTCAGACTAGACATTTTCATAAACGTATCTGTTTCTATATGTGTAAGTTTGTTGTGATTTAAATAAATTTCTTCAATTTTTATAGTATTCATAAAAACAAATTTACTTATAATTTTGAGCTTGTTATTATTTAATTTTATCTCTTTGAGGCTACTTAAGTTTAGTAACGTATCATTGTTTATTTCACTAAAGTTATTATTGTCTAATCTTAATTTCGATAAATTCTTATTATTCATTAAAAAATTATGTGGCACTTCATCCAAGTAATTAAAATCTAATTGCAGCTCTTCTAAATTTTCTAAATCACTAAAGCTCTCACTATGTATATAATTTATGCAGTTTTTATGTAAGTGTATAACGTTAATTTTACTAGAATTTAAAAAAGAATCTATTGGCACTTCAAGGATGTTATTATTATTCAAAAATAATTTTGTCAAAGATAGCATATTACAAAATAATCCGTGAATGTGGTGCAAATGATTGTGGCTTAAATCAATAAATTCTAAAAGTTTATTATTTTGAAATAGATTGGTATTCAATTTTTTAATTCGGTTATGACTTAAATCTATTGACTTTAAGCTAGCCAATGAAAAAAAAGCACGATAATGAATAGTATGTATAAAATTAAAATGAAATGATAATATTTTTAGGGACGGACTAAATTTGAGGCAGTCTTCTGAAATAAATTCAAAATTATTGGAGTTTAAATCGAGATATTCTAATGATATGAGATTTGAAGTTTCATCGTTAGGGAATGATATCATTTCATTCCATGATAATTTTAATGAGCGAAGGTGGTTCAAATTAGCTAAAGAAGAAATGGGAAAGGTAGTCAAACTATTTTCACTCAGGTCTATTTCTAATAAAGTTACTTCTAAACTGGCAAATGCAGACTCAGAAATTTCCTTTATAATATTTCCTTTCAAATTTAGTTTCATAAGCGGAAGTCCATAAAAGCTGTAGCTTGGTATTTCTTCTATGTAATTTGAGTTAAATTCAATAGATATTAACATTAGAAGCCCAGACAATGCCTTTTGCGGAATACTATTGATCTTGCTTGATACAATGCTTAAAGTTTCAAGGCACTTTCTTAATGGCATAAATGTTTCATCATCAATAACTTTTAAGCTTGTTCTTGATATATGTATATGCTTGATACAAGCGCCTTGCGGTATGAAATGTGGTCCCAACGTATCTTCACTGCCATCAAGATCATATATTGATAAGGTATGTATGTCTGATGTTATACTTTTGATTGAGTATTTTATATCTTTTATAGTTTTGTCTTGACAATCAAGATACACTGCTGTAAGATAACATCTTATAATTATGCACATCAAATGATTTAAATACATTTGTAAATATTTTTTATACAATTTTTCTTACCATTCTCAAACATATAGCACGAACATTTGTTTTTTATTAAATCAGCACATCCCAAGGTATTTTGAGCTCTAAAAATTGGTGGCAATACCAAGAATAATGAAAATATTTGCATAACATCATGTTCATTTTTTCTCGCTTTAGAACGAAAAAGTATTTTCATTATTACATTTTTTTTATTTGTTTTTTAACATCTTCCTTTCAAACTCCCTCAAAGTCTATAAACAAAAATTAATTTTAAAAACCTGAAAGTGAAAATAGAAAGAAGTATATTTAGCTACTAAATGAATCATAGTATTTAAATACTAAACTATACTTTAGGTCTAGGTTTACATCTCAGTTATTAATTTCAAGGGAGGTTTTATTATTGTTTCTATAGTCTGTACCTGTACCTATACTTTACGGTACTAACATTCCGATAGCAATATTTAAACTAAGATGCTGACGACTATGACTATAAATGGAACCTATCTGTATCTACGTTATATAGTTCTTGAGCCTAAAACACAAAATAAATTACAACAAAGATCATTTTTTAATTTTACTACTAAATGAATTTAAAAAAAAACTGCGAACGCTTTAACGTGATCTATAAAAACTTTAATAATATTATTTTTAACATTACGTTCGTTAAGTTCTTTCAAAAATATTATGAAGATTAATAAATTGTAATGCTCGGTATATAATAAAAGTAACGAATTATATATCTTCTTGGCTTAAACTTTAAATAACTACTAAAATATAAAATAAGTGAAAGTAATTTATTTTTGCGATAACCTTTTCAAACCGAAAGAAAAAAATACTATCTAATTAATGGGACTAAAAATTTTAATGAGCGATTATTAGATTAGTTTAATTAATTCAACAATACTCACCAAGAAACTTCTTATTTGCATTAAAATTTGGCTACTATATAGTTAATTATTCATCTTAGTTTTCCGCAGTACTTAGAGTCCATTTTCGTATCGCAACGTCAATGGTAGGACCTACTGCGCCTGTCCCAAAAGTCCTAACCTTCACCCCACAATAAATAAACGATTTTCGAAGCTCGGGATAGTATCCTTATTTACTTTGGAGAGATTAAATATACTTTTACGCGCAACATGTAACGCTTGAGGTCATTAGAAAGCTCGGCAGAAGACTGCCGCGGCGGCGCGCGCTGTGTAGGTCACCGCTGTTGTTGCGGCACCCCCAACCCACTATTATTATATTTTTATGATGAATCCGATTCGACTCCAAACTGCTTACCTTTTGATACAAACAAAGATACTGAAAAGAATGTCCAAGTATTTTAATATGAAACAAAATATAAATATTTTCTTAGTATGTTTCCTTCAAAAGAAATAAAATCATTTTTAATTTTGCACCTGTAGATTGTATTAACATTTCGATTTAGTACAATTCATCTTAAAAATAATATCCAAACCTATAAAAGTACTTACGCTAGCAGTGGGCCAATGAAAGGAACGCTTACTTAGTATCACTAGTTGTTTCGATTTGTTTGAAATGGGGTCAGTAATATGTTGGTAAAGTTTTAAAATAAGACATTGTTGCCTTTATTTTGTATGCAAAAGGGTTAGAGGGTTAGTTAGTTAGTTAGTTAATATTATTAGGTATTACGGCTCAATCATAATTAAAATTAAACTTTCCTCGTGAGAGTAATATAACCTTAATTGTATTCGTGCTAGCGATCCTCGCTTATAAACTTCTAGTATTTTCCAAGTTTATTTTATTCATAGTTGAAAATCAAACTACGTCATAAAATAGTAAGGGCAATTTTTATATATTGTTATCAGTTAGAAGGCTAACAGGATGTCAGATTTTTTGTCAAAAAATATTATATATTTTTTCATAATATAAAATCAAATTTTAATAGGCAAAGAGGGTATCCTTTTTATGTATTGCTAGAAGAAAAATAAGCGCAGTTTTTCTAATAGACTAGATCTAGAGCGTTAAAAGTTGATTTGGATATCTCTTAAGTTAGTTTATTTATAAAATTAGGAAAAAAAAATGTCACCATTATTAATGCTGGTAACAGAGCACACAAAAGAAGACTCTTGTGCTTCTGTGTTAGCATTAAGACGTGATCTACAAAGGACCTATTACTAAAAAAATTAATTACTTACCTACTATTTTCTACTCAATTACTATTTTCTTAAAAAAAATATCTGCAAGTTTATCATGTGTTTCTGTTATCTGCTATCACCTTATTATACTTATAAAGAAGTCCGTCAAAAAATCAATCGTAGATTTGAATCTTATTTACGTAGAATCTTCTATTTTTCTCAGAAGATTTTAAGTTTCCACAAGATAAAAAGTATCTTCACGCTCGTATCCCAGAAGAGGTAGCCAGAAGTGTAATAATGGCACCCACGACTACTTAAAAGACACTAAAGTCGCACAATGTGATAGGTGAAACGCCTATCGGCAGCCGAGCTCTTAATAACCGGGACCCACGATGTCAAGCCCAACATCGGAACGCTAGACCGGAGAGGCGATTAAAAAACGTGATTAATTTGTTTGGCAATTTTACGTATCTACATTTTTCCGACCAAATAAACATTATTTAGCTGATCAGCAAAACTAAAACTATTTTGTTATTCAAACCCGAATCGTATGTTGGTATAATTGAAATGGTTCGTTAAACCGTATTAGAGTTTGCAGTAGTCTGACGCTGCACCTGCTGTTGCAAATCGGGTCGACATTTTCACCCACGTTTGGAAACTATAATCTAGGTCACAAAGATGTTGCCTATTAATCTAGTGGGGTGACGTTTATGTATCTAGTTTGGTTTGTTTTCTAATAATTGGTAAAAATATTTTGGTTCCATATATCTCTTTTGTAAAACATATTTCATGCATGACGTCTTCCGGTTTGGAGGATAAGGTACACGGTAAACTTACTTTTGCTCGAGGCCTAACATCCCGGCATCAGGTTGACAACGCACCGTTAGCAGCTTCGTTGTCTCTAGGCGGCGTGAATTTCTTACCATCAGGTAATCCGTCTGTTTGTTTGTCTTCCAATATTATAAAATAAAGTATCTAGACTCCGGTCTCTTTACAATTACACAATGTATGTAGCAAATAGTTTAGCGCAGGATCTGGTGACTTAAAATTTGAGTACACGTTCCAACAACAAAATCTTATAGTAGGCACCTGGTTGTTACAAAATAATAAACAAAAAAAGATTAGTCAAGTTAGAATTAAGACAACGATTTCATAAAACGTTATCAGTTATGATTCTGATATGTTTTTTACAGCGTTCGGGTAAAAATCTGGGAATAAATAAAAAAAAACTACATCAGGAAATGTTTCTAGTGGTTTAGAATAACATATAACTTTTTTTTAAATAGTCATCTAGACGTTTATTTTTGTAGATATATAAATCTGAATTATACCTATTTGTTAATTAAAATAGTATGATTAAATACAAATTTGAGATTGAAGAAAAAAATATTTTTTGCTTCAAAAGTGAGGCAATTAACAACGAAAAGTTTTATGAAAATGACATAATTAACTGATGTTGAAACGGCTAGGATGGTTTATTTTAGTTATTTTTACAGCAATATATCCTATAGAATTCTTCTCTAGGGGAGATCTGCCGAAGTATATATTGTATTTATTTTACAAAAGAGGGCCATAAGGTTAATTTTAGCCTAGTCCCAAGAATTTCCCTGATTGAAAAATTCAAACAAAATCAAAATTCTAGCCTTTGAATTTCTGACCTTTCTGATTCTTTGAAAATTTAATTTATGTTCATAGAAATACATGTTTATTTAAAAAAAATTGATACACATTGAAATAATCCAATGAATAAAAATAACCTTGCTGTGCATGTGTCTCGTCTCCACAGAGTAAGCTATTCTTTCATATGCCAATGTAATGGTTTTTACAATATACTTCCCGATTTTGTGAAAGACTTTCCAATAAATAAATTTAAGAAATAGTTTAAATTGAAATTACATGAAAAATATTATTATACCATTGTTGAATATTTATCAGTTAAGAGCGATTGTGATTAATTGTTCCACATTTTTGTGGTCACAATTGTCATCCATGTGGTTGAGAATTCAGTTTTAGAAAATATTTATTAAAGCATGTGTTCAAAGAGTATTTATTTTTTTTGGTAAGACGAATTAAGTCCTATCAATAAATAATTGAAGTAACTATTATAAATATTTAATATAACTTTATATCTTAGCACTTTATAATTAGAAAGTTATTGTTGCTAATACTTTTTTTATATAATAAGAGAATTTCTTCGCAAAAACAAAAGCGCAGTTATCTCATTCTGAAGGTTATGCTAAGTAAGAAATGCTTTCATCTGTCTTATGAATTAAATAACTGAATAACTGGATTCATTTCTCCGCTGATCTTATTTACTTCTAATTAGCTGTTTCACAAAATCCATTTATATCTCCTTGCTTAAGATTCGCTGTAGTTCTTTAATAAGGAACAAGATGTTATAATAAGCTTCTTATTATAAGTTATATTCAAGACAACTTCTCAAAAGTGTAATATTTTGTTACTAATGTTTTAACTTTTACTAGCAAATTACAAGTTTCATTCGCTTTTAACCCAAAAATATTAAATGGAAAGAGTTGTTTATTAGTTTGTATATTACGAAATTTTGAATTCGACACACTTGTTGGGATTTTTTATTGAACCAACTTATGTGCAAGGAATACATAAAAGCATGCTCAGCCGCATCAGCCGCAGATTTCTCCATCGATCGAATTCAAAAACGTCTATTATTTTTTAATTATTGAATATATTGACATTTACAAAATTGTGACTTAGTGATAAATTAAATGTTAATTGACGCTTCTAAGTGCAGCCGTATGCTTATGAATTCATTAATATTGATAAGACATCACACCCTTATATGGGACCTGGCATTATCATTTTTGCTCTTTAGAGACGGTAATATTAAATAATTAAATTATTTGTTACATATATAAAATAAATATATAGCAGGTAAAACATTTCATTATATGAGAACGAGCAGCAAAAATATCCATACTAACACCTATTACATAAAAGAAAAAACAAATTTGTTTATTACTTTTTAAAGTCGCGACGTTAGAATGTAATTATTCGTAACCGACTTTCATTACAGGCGAGTATTGTATGTTTGATTAATATAATCTTTTTGGTGTATGTTACTCTATATCTCTGTTATTTGTGAACCAATTTCAATTCTTTTCTTTTTCGAGGTGGTCACGTTGCCATAAAAAAGTGTACTTTGATTTCATTATCTAAACGGATTTCCATACGAGAGTTAAAGATGTTTAATGCGCTATCGTAACCGAGGGTAAACCTAGTACTTTATATTTTTACCTGACTCCAAAAAGGAGAAGGTTCTTATTTAATATACGGTATATTTTTTTATATGTTTCACGGTTACTCTGCCAATAGCAAATCAATTTTGGTAATCTTTATTTAAAAAAGTAGGTCACGATTTCGAGATGGTTCGATTATAATTTTACCATGATCCAACTAAAGTATGTTTTTTTAATTTCAAAGACTAAATTGACAGATGTAAATGTAAAGTTTACAAATAATTATACTTGTTTTTGTATGTAGAGCTAACCTATGATAGCAAGTTTTTAAGATTTAAATTAATTTCAACTTTGAAAAAAGAACACCATAAATTTATTAATCGATAGAAGAAGGAAAGCATAACCGGTTCGACTTTTATTTTTTTTTGTATGTATTTCAATCGATTTTTAGAAATTTCAAAGATTTTTTTTTTGTTTTCGGCGAATTTTCTATTGCTGCATTAACAGCTACTAAAAGTTTGAATAGATTAAAATATTTTTTTTCCAAATTTTCCCGTTTTTTTCGTCATAAAAATCTTCTCCGAATAGTATCTAACACAACAAAAAAATTTTTGCAAAATTGGTCCTTGCGATAAGTATAGTTTGCTAGGTACATCGCGGATATAGACTGGAGAGTGTGTGCAGGGAGTAGTGTCAATGGAGCGTTAAAATTAAATTAAAAAAATATGATTAAATCGAGAAGTAGCAACGAAATAATCAGAGTGGTTTTTTGCAGTTTACCTTCTTTTCAATTTACTTAATTAATGTCAAGGAAGTGCCGAGAAAAGAACAATAATACCCAAACTGTTTGTTATTCGTCTAAATTTATTTTATTGCCTTCAAAGTGTGTAATATTTCAGAAACGATACACTTACGCCAGTGAATAATCCAGTCATTAAACCATTTCAAAACATTGTTTCTGAATTAAGTTCCGTTAAGGCCACGAATTACCTTTTATGTCTTCTACCGACTGAAAATGAGAGCCACGAAGCGGTAATTTGAGTTTAGGAAAAAGAAAGAAGTCGGCTGGAGACACATTTAGAGAACACGGTGGTTTGGCAAATTCGCTATTTTAAACACCCCATAACGCTCAATACAAATAATATTATTTATTAACTAGGGTTACGACGTTCCGACAAGAATTCCCTGTGCACAACACCGCAATAGTCAAAGAAAACACCACAGACTAGTAAAAGAACTACACGTTGAAAACACTCAAAATGACTTTGACTTTTGAACGAGTTTGACGTGGTTTTTTATATTTTTCAATTGAAAGGTGCTACTCCAATTGCATTTCAAACTTGTAAACCAAAGAGTAAAGTAAAGTAAAGGAATTGTAAACCTAGTTTCGTCACCGGTGACAGTGCGTTTTATTAATGTTGGGTCAAAATTGACTCGTTCTATTACGTATGTTTCATACCCAAAAATTAAATTGATTAGTTAAATTGATACGGATGGACACGTGCGATAGAGATTAAAAAAATCGCGATACACACTAAATATTATATAACTAAAACAGCACTGCATTTAATATCAATAACGGATGCAACTCAAACTCCGCACAAAAATGAAAAACATGAAAAAAATAAAGTTGTGCTAATATAGGAACAATAAAACAAAACCAAAAATTTGAATTTGGAACCATAAATGTAAATTAATATTAATATAATAAATGTAAAACAATTATTTAATGTTACTTTGAATATCATAAATAATATCAACAAAATTATAAACAACTAATGGAATTGTGTTCAATACCAAAGAACATCGATTGATATGTACGCGCTGTCACGACCTCTGCATTAAAGAGATACTACGTGGCATAAATTTCCCTTTGGGATTTGTGTATTAAGTGGGGTTCTATTTGTTTTGTCACGCGCCCCTAAAGTTCTTACGCCCTATATGCCAGTAGTCTGAAATACTTTGTAGGATAATCCACTTTGTTTCGTAATCGAGTTCGCTATTGGATTCAAATTCAATGGGTTATTTTTGCTGTATTTGTTTTTAGACCCGACGCAAAACGAGGTTATATAAGCTTGACGTGTCTCTGAATGTGTGAGTGTCGGTCTGTGGCATCGCAGCTCTACAGCGGATGGACGGTATTTGATGCGGTTTTTGTTTGTTTGTAAGCTGACGTGATCTAAATAGTTCTTAGCTATAGTTTATGGAGATCTGTCCAGGCGTTCAAGTTCATCTGCTTATTTATAGCTTCTTGAAGTTGTAATGCTCTGCAAATATTTTTTAGGCAAAGAATTTCATTTCGAAGACATTGGAATAATAAAAAAATATTTGAACCTTTTCGTTTCTGTGCAAGCAATATCAACCGAATACGGGTGATTCCTAGTTGATCATCTTGCGCCTTGATTATCGACTAAGTAATACAACCAGAAGAACCAAATTTTGCAGTTCTTCGACACATTCTCCTAAGTGCAATGGGAAGAAAACCAAGAGATATTTTTTTTGGCCTTACTATATTAATTGGTAGCTTACAGTACAATGCAAGTACTCGTATGTGTTTGCAAGTGGGCATCTTTTAAATGTACTCAAAGTTGGCTATTGTTAGGCGTTTATAAAATTTTTAACGGTATCCATTCAAATAGTATATATCTGAGTATAATTGTCTAACACGCATATAACACAAAATATATAATTAACTTACTCTTACTAATCTGAAAAAACCTTATATTTAGTTTGTGTAATTTATCCTCTCATACTTGTTTATAGTTTAATCACTTGTACGTTTTCACATACATTGTATTTACTTTAGTAACCACTAATAATAGCAACTCGTTTATTTAATTTACTACTTGCCCTGATTGTGTTACTTATGTGTTAATACATGAACTATATAACTCAAAAAACAGTTTGAAAAGTTAAGTTATTTCTCTAACAACTAGTTTCTGCAAGGCCAGTCAAATCGTGTAACAATGTGTTATAAAATATCGGCTGATTAACATGCCTCGGGTTTCTGATAGGTTTGTTCAAAGAGAGTTACTTGCTATTTGTCAATGACTTTTAAGGTCTACATGGGCAGATTTTCAAATAAATGTTCACTCTTAAAATTTCAAAAACAAATAACCACTCAACAATTTATATTATATACCCATCCAAGTTTCTCACTATAGTGTATACACTTCTGGTAAAAGTATGTACACAGATTGTTTCCAGATATTTATATTTCCGATCACATGCAAAAATATCTATCCATTTTGAATTACAATGTGTATAAATTACAATATGTAAACGATATTATTTTACAAAAATATAACCAATCCTGTTTCACTATAATGTATGCAATAATGTCTGCGAGTTTTTTTCTTAAATATGTATACGTTTATAAAACTGTAGCAGTTTTCACTATTTTGAGGAACAGGTTAATTTCATTTTAGGTTCAGGTTCAAGTTCATTTCAATATGTACACAATGTTATTTTCCCTTTAATGTAAACATTCGTTTTTATCTTGTAGATATTGTTAAGATGGTAGTCAGGTTGCCGCGCGGTTGTTAGCGGTGGCATGGCTGTTTTATTCGGATTTGCCTTTTCTATCTACCCTCAACAACCTCTTGCAGCGCAATTCAGATAAATCGTAACATATACTAGCTTTCATAATTTCTAACTGATTCGACTAAGAAATACCCTTTCCTAAACCTAACCGTTTTCGAGATTTATAAATTTGTTCCTTTTTTATATAAGATTTGATGGTTTTCGGCTATTAAATTAGATATTTTTAAAATGTTGAATGTGTTTTATCGTTTTATCATGTTTTATTTTCTATGTTTATGCTATTGGAAGGGAATCGTGCAGATGGATTTCCTGATGGTAAGAAATTCACGCCGCCTAGAAGGCCAGGATGTTAGGCCTCAAATTAGTTTACATTATAAAGAACACTTCAACAGCAAGCATTCATTTTATGGTTGCAGGGACTTGCCAATCAATCCAGGCGAGTCACTGCGAAACTCTACCTATGACTTCGCGATGTTAGTGAAGGGAAGCCCATGCTCGCCTTTCACAAGCTGTCTGGCAGAAAGGCAAATGGTCTATTCTGCAAAGGTGGCCGGACCACTACTTATAAAATATAACAATGTAGGATTTCATGAGAATTCGTTAAAAATAGGCTTATAGTCAACAAAATATAGGCTCTGATTTGTCGTTTGACCTTAGAAAGGAAAATAAAACGATGAGTGATAAAAAAAAACTTTTATTATTTTAACCCATCAAAACATATCTACTTCTAAATTTCACATTCAATATAATATCTAATACCTCTGTTTTGTACATATCGTCGCATACTTTTATTTCATCTAATTTCATTCGCAGCATTGCCAATTATTTCTCTCAATTCTTCAACGGATGAAATTGGGTTGGGCTGACTAAATACAAGGCTCTTCATGTTCCCCCACACGTAAACATCCATGGAAGTTAGGCCCGGACTTCTGGCAGGCCAGGCAAAGGCCCACCTCGTCCATTTGTTAAGGAGATTTGTGTCCAGTCGTTCTTCAACACTTCTCCTGAATTGTACAGGACAGCCGACATGCTGAAATCACATGTCCTGCATTAGATTGAGTCAGAGAAATTGTTTAGGTCTTCTATAAGGAAATTTTTGTAATTTTCTTCATTTAAATTGTAAAGGAGAAAGTAGGCCCGAATCAAATGATTAGAAATTATGCTCATCTCATCTTCCCATCGTAATAATTGGTAATCCCATCTTTATCAAATTAGGACTTATCCGTCCACAAGATTTTTTAAAGAAAGTCGGGTCTTCTCTGTCAGCATTAAGCATGAATCTGCAGAAATCCAATCTTCTCTTCAGATTTCCTTCTTCATTCTAGCGTGTAATGGTTTATGTAAAGGCCCGCTGTTTGAATGGTAAATCATACTTTCCGTTGCTAGAGTCCCAGATCATGGGCAGGTAGTTGGGTCCAATAAAAATTGTTCCACTATCTCATTGTTTGGTTCTTTAGGCTCGTGCGGACACACAATTGCAGTACCCGTAACAAATCAACGTATCAGCATATTCCTTATTGGTGTAGGTTATCATCTTAGCTGTTCCGTATCACAAACACAAATCAGTTTACAATCACAGCAGTTACGAATTTTAAGAAACAGTCCAGAAACACAGCCAATTAGAGTAGGAAAAAAGAAAACAAAACAATAACGTATCTACCAAAGACGAATCACATGAGCAGACTAAAAAAACCAAATGCCAAACAAAATGACGTTTCTATACATTATTTTTCAGACTCAAACCTGAATCGATAGTAAGTTGTCTCGCTCTTACCTACCGCTGGAACTTTAAGGACTAAAGACATAAGACAAGAACCGACCGTTAGAACTGTTACTTGTAGCTTAGAAACCTAAGTTTCTATAAATTCTCATCAAATCCTACAATGTTATACCTCATTAGATAGATGATAAAACGCAGATATTAATTAGCAAATTTCAAAGACAAATAAACTATCTAATTTTTAACTAACTTTTTTTACTTGAGACCGTCCGCGTTGTCCGAACGAGCCTAAGTATTTTGTTAACTTGCGATCACTTTTGGCTATTGAGATCATAAAGCATTTTATTTAACATGTACAAGTTCAATAATAATAATCATAATACCGACACATTTGAAAATACCTAATCTTATAGCCGAAACCAGCAAATTTTATGAAAAAAAAAAACAAATAAATTTATAGATCTCGAAAACGGTTAGGTTTAGGATAGGGTATTTATTAGTCGAATCAATTAGAAATCATGAAAGCTAGTATACAAGTATGTTACGATTTATCTGAATTGCGCTGCAAGAGGTTGTTGAGGGTAGATAGAAAAGGCAAATCCGAATAAAACAGTCCATGTCACTGTTCGCAACCGCGCGGCAACCTGACTACCTTCTTAATAATATCTACACGATAAAAACAAATGTTTACATTAAAGGGAAAATAACATTGTGTACATATTATTGAAATGAACTTGAACCTGAACCTGAAATGAAATTAACCTTTTTGTTCAAAATAGTGAAAACTGCTACAGTTTTATAAACGTATACATATTTAAGAAAACACTCGCAGACATTATTGCATACAATTTAGTGAAACAGGATTGGTTACATTTTTGTAAAATAATATCGTTTACATATTATTGCAATTAGGTTATATTATTGCAAATAGGTTAGATATTTTTGCATGTGATCGTGAATATAAACATCTGGAAACAATCTGTGCACATACTTTCACCAGAAATGTATACATTATAGTGAGAAACTCGGATGGGTATATAGTATAAATTGTTAAGTGGTTATTTGTTTTTGAAATTTTAAGAGTGAACATTTATTTGAAATTCTGCCCGTGTATACTTTTCATTGCACGTGACTGTACACATCGTTTCACGTCAACCAACTTTGTTTTCCTTTATCTATAATATAAATACGTCTAATTTCAAAAAAGTAAAAGTATGTTGAGGCCCTCAAATATAGAACTAACTATTCGTTTTTTTTAATTTATAACTTAGTTTTTTTTAAGTCAAGGATGTCTTTAATCTAAATTGTCAGAGTTGACTGTAGAGTATTCTATATTATATTACTACAGAGTATTATAGATAAATTGTTAAGTATGGAGATGCTATCATAACTAGAATAAGAATTTACATGACGTGAGATCATATGCCCTTAAAGATCAAGAAAAACTCAACTCCGATGGGGCAGTCCAAACTGCCTTCTAAGATTCCCGTCCGAATGATGTTTTTAGTAAAGGGAGCAATGAACTACTTATGAGATGACAAAAGGGCATGAATAGTAATAGTGAAATAACATTGAATTAATACACATGTTACACTAAACATGTTCGACTTTTTGATCCTCACATACATAACGCCAATTTTATATGTATGGACCTAAAATTTGTTGTGCTTATTTATTTTTATTTGGAATAACTGAAACAAAATTAAGTGAATCGAGTGATGTTATATTTGCTTTGTTACGCACCCTAAACTTCTTATGTTCTATGTGCTAGTAGTCTTATACATGCCGGATAATCCACTTTATTTCGTTATACGCGATTGAAGTCCAATTTAATAAGATTTTTTGTCGGGTTTGATTTGACTCGAATGTGACAAAAAGAGGCTTCTTATTGTAGATATAAGTGCGTGGCACTTTTTATTATTTCATTATTTTTAACCGTCGACAGAAAAGAATGGTGTTGTACGTTTTACATATATCTGACTGCGGTAAAATAACTTCTAAAAGATTGAAGTTTGAAATCGAACGTGATCGAGATGATTTATACTACACTACGGATAGCTTTTGTCAAGGCTTCATGGAAAAAAACAATAATTTTATGAATATTCTAGCTGCTGCCAACCACTTTGTTTTCTTGGGTTTAGGTTTCGGGTATTCAAAACTATTTAATAGCGAAGTTGTCTTAGCTGCAGATTTGACCACGATTATTAAATAAAAAAAATATCTAAAACACCCTGTACACATATTATCATTTCTGAATTGAAGGTCCTAAAAATTTTGTTAAAACTTCTGTAATAAAAAAGCAATATACGTGACAATTTCTAAAGAATTTTCTTACCAAAGGGAAAATTAAAGAAATAAAACTACTCGTTATTCAACTGCGTTATTAATTCTTTTAAATAAGTCAATATGTAAATTAACGTAATTTTCAGTTAAATTTATATCTATTCTAATCACAGAGTACACGCCTACAAAATTTTGTTATAATTATTGGTACACAATATTTAATATGACTCTCAACTGGTATTACTATACCTACCTACTATATTTTCTTAATTGTATATAACGTTTTAGCTATTAATATGCAATTTAAGTAAGAGTTTTCAATTCTTAATAATCTTTGAAATTTAAAAGTTGGAGAAAATAAAATTTATATGAGATACAAATTTGTTAATAGTTACGGAGATGAAGAGGAATTTGCAGCTAGTCCTAGCAGTTCTACAGCTTTTAAATTATTCATTGTGTGAACTGCGGTCGTTTGTAGATGAACTTTAAATGCAAAATGTAGGTGAATAAATTAGTTTCACATTACCAATTTTAATTAGTTTCACGGATACTTCGATCAAATATTTATTATGAACAAGATAAACACAGTTAAAACGTAAACGCTCTTAAAACAGCGAATCTCATTAACATGATCAAATGTAGGAAAATATTGGCATATTTTTTTGTATTTACTTGCTCATACAAATTGTATTTATAATAAGTCGTAATATTGAAATGTTGTTTTTTATGATATTGGAAGGTAAACAAGCAGATGGATTTCCTGATGGTAAGAAATTCACGCCGCCTAGAGACATCAAAGGTGGTAATGGTGCGTTGCCAACCTGGGGACGGGATGTTAGGCTTCGAGCAAAGGTAAGTTTACCGGCTTACCTTACCCTCCAAACCGGAACACGTTATGACGTTATGGCGGCAGGAATGAGTAAGGCGGTGGTACCAATCCGGGCGTGTCGCTGCGAAACTCTACCACCTAGTCAAATGTCACGGTGCTAGTGAAGGTAAGCCTATGCTCTCCTTTTAGGAGCTTACAAGCAGTCTGGCAGAATGGCAGATGGACTATTCTGCAAAGGAGCCCGGAGCATCACGGGTTCATAAATATTTAACATAAATTATGTTACTGTCTTATATTAATCTTACTTGTAAAATCTTTTAGCTAAGACGGAGAGTCCTTCGTAATTCTTATTATCTAAGCATTGGAATTTTGAAATATATTGTGGATTTGGGTAGCACCATATTCACCTAACACAAAAGAGTCGCAACAAAAAGGGATTTCAAAAGTTTACTATTGGTTGCTATGGCTGCCTGTTTGGTCGTAGTCTTTAATCTACTTACAAGTGATCGATGACATGTAGGATATACATTTTCTATGGCACTTCTAAATAAAACTCTGTTTAATCAGCCATTTTACTTTTATTTGTACAATACATATTTGAACGTGGTTTTGCTATAACCGAACATTCGATTGCGTTGCGGTGGGTGGTATCAATTTCAATTTATTTGTTCATCTATTCGGGAAGTTTCTACGTATTTCTAAATCAAAGTAAAGGACGAATTAATTAAAGTTTAGATTGTAGTAAATTATGAACCACAATAACTTGATAAGTAAAATTACAGGTACCTAAATTCGATAAAGTAACATCTGGCCTTCACAGCACTTAAAGTAGTTAACGCGTCGTTGAATAAATTTTCGTTTGTATTTAGTACCTAGTTTGTACTCGTATTTACAATGGTAAACATGACGTACCTATCAATAATATTAAGAAATACGAAAGTAAAAATGTTAGCGATACGTTAAGCAAACCAGATTCTAGTATTACCATGAATTAAGTCTCTTTTAAGCAACATTTTCAGCTTCAGGACTCTTTGAACGAGAAAACTACACGAGGATGATGGAAATGATGTTGAGGTGGCAAGAATAGGTGAAGCAATGATACTTATTCGGACTAGCCTTTACCGAAATAATCAGAATTAAACGATTATGGCATTGGGGTTGTCTCATCCTACGTCTATTTTTTTGCTACATCCTATCCTATTAATGTTTGCCTGTTCGTTTGTTTGTTACTCCTTCACGCAAAAACTGCTGAACCGATTTTCATGAAATTTTCCGCAGGCCACAGCTTGTTGAAATGTATGTCCTAAATAAGCGAAACCACATCCTCTTTTGTGGATTGGTAAGTTTGTATCATACACCTATAATCTACGAGAGTTGGATTAAATTTCAACCACATTTCTGTCACTAACATATTTGTATGTATTTGTACGTCTTAGAGTATAGTCTGGACAAGTTATACAAATTGGATCTAACCAAATTATATAACCAAATTATATACGCAAAAAAAAAATATTGTAAATTATGTAAGCAAATGATATGCTTGTGTTATGTGTTATGGGTGCTAGTCAACGGTACTTATACATCTTAAATAGATACCAGAATAAAATAAACCCAGACACGGAAAATGCAGACATCTAAATGTTCATCACACAAACGCTTGCCCCCGTCAGGAATCAAACCCGAGCCTCGCAGTTGGTCGGTGTGGTTAGGCGTGTACGTTAGCCATTAAATCAACGAGACTGAGGCGGTATATAGAAAAGAAAGTGTTGCTAGTTACACTATGTTTATTAATATTGGGAAGGTAGCTTAGAACCGGGAGAAGGACATAGGATACTTTTTATCCCGTTTGATTGTGAGGAAACTGGGAAAGACAACATTTTAGTTTTTTCTATACAAACTGAAAGAGCGGAACGAAGTTCGCGGGAACAGCTAGTTAAATGTATTTCAACATAAACATTCCAAGTACTAATATTATTGGCCCATAACACTATCGTACAATTTCCTTAGTTTGTAATTAGGTTTTATGAAATTTGTACAGATATATTATTAAAAAAATATAAATTCAAAGACGGAACTTAAGGTTAATTATTATTATAGAATATCGCCATTTCATTAATTAAAACACCCAAAATGAGACTGAAAATAAGGGAGTCTACTGTAAAACCGAATTTTAATCAGCCAATAAAAATTAATAAATGCGACACAAAATTTTTAATAAAAAACGTGTCCACCAAAATTAGGTTGTAATAAAAACTTATTAAAATGCAGAAGACACGTTGATTGCTTTTACATTGTTAGTCGAATCACGTTAAAGGTGTTATTTTACAAAAAGGGTGATTGTAAAGTCTTTCGAATTTGCTACGTCTGGCCTGCACTAGACCGTGGACGCGACGCCACATAATGAGTTAACTTTTCCCATTTATACTCACATTATACCTATTAACTTAGTCTCTGGAATATGTACTTAAGGCTTTCGTCTAATTACGGTTCCTTAACAAGTTGGGTTAAAGATTATATTATCATATTAATTTCAAGCTTACTATAAACGTTGTTCACTTTACTATGAGGGTATCTTCGGCTTAGTCTGCATTACGTTTTATTTAGTTAACTTATCTTTTTTTCCCTTTTCTCCAGGTTTTCTATAAAGCTTTGGAAGCTTAGTTCTTTTACTTAGTAGAAAAGTATTGTGTAGTATTCATAAGTTTTTATTGTAAAGATTTTCTCGGGGTTGAAGTAATCTATAAGATTTTAGATTATATTCTTCTAGTTAAAGATTAAATTTATTTAATGTGACGCACATGTCTAATACTTTAAATTGCAAAACACACATACATAAATTTAATTTGATAATTTTCTTAAATTTTCAAATGTTCTGGAAATCTTTTATTTATCTTATAAACGAAGAATACATACATATCTTCACGCCAAGTCCCTTAGTGGGTAGGCAGAGAGTATCATATATCATATAGAATCAGCGAAACTGTTATACCCGTTCATGCATGATGCAATGACCAAGAAAAAAGAAATTATTTATAAGTATACAACAATATCGATGTTACGACCGCTTTTGATTGATGTTAAATTTTACAAAAGGTCACGTGGCACTACGTTATTCCTGCACCTGTAACGTTGGTGTTTCACTCTATGATAGTTCGACCAAGCGAAGTCTTCGTGCGACTTTAAGCTGCATCTCGGTGCACAAATAGCAACATCATAGTGTTACAGAGATTTTTTTAAACTAAAACTTTACTTTTAATACATTAGCTTTAAAAACTATTAACCTAAATATAACAATACGTGGTGAAATTTTTATTTCTTTAAAATTTGTATAAATACAACAAGCATTTTATGACAAAAAACAACCACAACTGCTGAGGTTTAAAAAACATTTTTGTGGTATCGTCCTCACTCTTAATGTCTCTGTTTTCACAGGTTTTAAAACCTAGACTTATTTAAAGAAAGTATATTTTTCCCTAGAAAAGTGTAAGCATACAATATATCTTCACGCCAAGTCTCGTACGAGGTAGACACACAGCAAACATGTATTTTAATAAATACCATTTAAATTTTAATACCATTTGTGCTTTAAATTGAACTCTGAATAAAAGATCTAATAAAAAGTTTGGAAGGGCTTCACACAAAGATTTATTATTTTTTTGTACAGATTCAGATTTTTTACCACAGTACTTTGTTACTTTACCATACCTGTATTTTTTAGGTATATTATCAAATGATAAATAGGTAACAAGTTTTCAGAAATGCAGACACACATTTTGAAAATCCTCCAAACATGTATTGCTAATTTACCGTGAACAGAATTCACCCCTCTACATTTTTTTATATGAATGTAGAGATGTTCCGTAATAGCAATTCGATATAACTATAAATGTTAAAGTATGTATCTTTGTATTAGTATGCATGTTCCACAATAAAGTCAAAACACTAGAATCAATTATTTTCAGCTTACAAATAAAATAGATTACGAAGATGAGTAAGACATCTCTTTATGTCAGCTTACCTATAACTAACACACAGGCGCATCTGCGGCAACCCCTTGCTACAATATAATAATATTATTATACATCCTGTGATTAATAATAGGATTTAGATACATTGCATTGTTTGGAAATGTATAGGTAAATTGTGCTTATTGAGCAGAAATTTCAATAATAACATATAATTGATTACTCAATCGAGCTGAATTTAATACTCAATACACTGAGATAATAGCATATGCGTTTGAGTCAAACATAAATGATAAAGGGCAATTTTTAAAAAATAAATTGTTTTATTTCAGAAAGTAATAAATCTGTCAATATTTAATTTGATGCAAAATAACTGTATATCCTGTCCTAGCGTTGATAGACCATAGCAAATATTTTTTAATCAACAACAATAATATTTTAATTTAAACAATACCATTTAAAAACAAGTAGAATTAAAGTATTATTATACTTAATAAACTTGGAATTAGCTTAAAATGTGCTTGCTGTTCTTAAATTTGGAATTATATAGAGTAGTGCAAAGCTGGCTTCAAATTCAAATTGTAGAGCAAACATAAATAAAAAATAAATAACAAAGTCAAAAAACATAAATAAAAAACAAAGTCATATAATATAGGATTTTAAACTTAAATCGTCGCGAATTAATAACATTTTTAATTATTTATACGGGATACTCACGATCTGCCCAAAAGAAAATTGCAGCCTATCTTCGCTCGCCTAAAGATAGCATACCATATCAGTGCCCAGGTGTCTATAAGGTTAATTGCAGCTGTGGTAGTTCGTACGTAGG
>NJDC01012048.1:12594-26777 GCA_002245475.1 Calephelis virginiensis | reverse complement strand
GGTAATGGTGCGTTGCCAACCTCAGGCCGGGATGTTAGGCCCCGAGCAAAAGTAAGTTTACCGGCTACCTTACCCTCCGAACCGGAACACGTCATGACGTTATGGCGGCAGGAATAGGTAAGGCAGTGGTACCAATCCGAGCGAGTCGCTGCCAAACTTTACCACCTAGTAAAAAAAATGGAAATTTCTTCAATATTTTAATTATTTTGAGGCGGAATTTCATGCTTCATTGGTTCCTAGACATGCATAATATAAATTATTTTAATATCGCAACCTTATCCACCATTATTTCTTAGAGTTGGAACCCAGACAATACGTCATTGTATGCTCCAGTATGAAGAGCTTCGTTCCATAAAATTATTGCTTATAATGATCTATTCTTAGCACTCGACACAATATGAAACCTGAAAACGTAAATAAAATATTTGTAACAAGGAAAGTTTGATTAACGATGTGATTGAAATGTTTGTATTTTATTTGAAAAAGCTTGAATTAAAAATGTGTACTTACTTAAGAAATTCAATGTCATTATTTGCCTGTTTTCCATTTATCCCTAAGGTATCCATTTGTACTTAATTTTAAAAATCGTTATCACTGGGAAGATCTAGGCTAAGAGACTACAGTCATGCCTTCTCACACTTATAGCAAAGTATAAGATACTAAGTATAAACATAGCTAAGGAACAGACCTCTGAACAACTTGAAGAACTAACGGCGGTAAAAAGTGATCCATGAAGGGGGCAATAAATAACTATTATGAATATATTTTTTTATATAAGTATTTCTTTCCTCATTTTGATTTTAAATTTAGAATACAGATCCTGCATACTTATATTATCGTGGATGGTAATAGGTAAAATATAATCTAATAAGATTGTAAAGGTAGATATGAATTATGAAAATATGGTTAAGAAAATCTCATTGGTCCATCGGTCTACGTTGGACTCGACTTCATGAGTTCCCGCGCTCGATCGGCGGGAAGGCAACTTTTTTTCTAATAAAACCAACTCTGGCGAGGATTGTCTATGTACCCGTTAGGGGATGGGCCTGTCACCTGCCACATTATGTTACTTTAGTGTCTTCGGTTAGTCTTGGGTTACCAGGTTGTACCTCAGCCTAAATATTCGCGAATACGGGTATAAAAAGGTACTTTTAAATTTTATTATTTCACAACATTATATATGAGCGTGTTAATAATCTCATTCCGATAGTAACTCTTGTTGGTACTATACCTAAAAGTTATTTTACGTGAGGCTAAATAATCTCATAATATAAGGGTTCCATAATAAAATAGTTTAACAACACAGTTAACCCCGAAGCTACTATTAGACAAGTTGGCCGTAGATTTAAATTTTAAGCTCATAAATTAACCCTTCATCCTTTTGAAATTGCAAAGGGATTGGGACCTAATGGACTATTTGTGAAACGAAATGGTCTGGTCAGGGGCAGAGTATTAGATAATTTGGACAAACTCCATTCAGTTTACAGAAGGTCTATTTGTTATGTATTTTCTTCAAGTGATATAGCAACTTTATATACCATCGTTTGATGATAAAGATTTAAATTTTTTTCTTGTTTGACCACCTCGTTAGTCAAGGGTCTGTGTACACGATTAAAGGTTTATGAAGATCGAGTTCGATTTTCGATACGGATAGGCATTTTTGCCTCTATTTCTAGGTCCGAGTGTTTTATTCAATATACTACAATATTCATGTAGCATAAAGATAGTAGTTTTGTTGACACCCATATCATAAGGATATAAATTGCTTACTTTAGATTTATCCATTTATTTAAGACTAGTACTCGCACCCTAAAATACTCTTTGCGAACTTGCGCGGGTTATATACACGTATAACACATTAAAACGGAATTTTGGCGCCATCGTGAATGATGGTCGTAATGTTTTCATTATTATTAAATTTCGTGTTTATATTGAGTGTAATTGGTTAATTTATGTGGAAATTAAATTAATTTTGTTCAGTGAAAGTGCACAAATGAAATAATCATGAAGAAATAAGTGTATCGTCTATTTCCTCGCTGCCGTCAAATCTCACTAGATGAGCTTGAGTAACGAAGCCACCGCTTTACTCAAGGCCCTGACCTGACATGACTTTGTACATAGTGACTAATGACTGTATATCGTATAAAAATTAACTACCTTGACATTGGCAAAGTAGTCGTGAAAAACGATCGAAAGCCATATTTATAAAAAAAGAAGAAAAACACATTAAAACACAAAAGTTAATATCTGTTATCACTATTTATTATCACAAATTCAAACAAATGACAATATTACAAATCATTAAGCCGTATTAAGTATTTCATATTTCAGTGCAAGGCAATGTTTGCGTTGTTATTGAAATAAAACACAATAATATACCTATAGGCATTCGTTAATTAGGCAATTAATCAACCATCAAAATCAACTGTAATGAAAATACTACCCTTAACTATTATTGATTTAACAAAGTTTTGGCATATTAATCGATGACCTGGACAAGCTTATCCATTGCAATACAATTCCATATTATTTTAAAAGTTCAGTTGTACATGCACAGCAGTCACACCCCCCATGATACTCTGCAATTGCAAGGTTTGTCGTTGTGGGTATTCTGGTAGCCCCCGAAGTTCTCTTTTATTTTCATAGAAACAAGTCTCGTGATTTCATAAGAACAAATCTTGCTTGTTGTAAATATTTATGGCGGACGGGCTTTATTTGGCAATGATTATTTAGCAATCACAGACCGTTTATACCATCGAGTTATCAGGAAGTTATGAAATAGCGTAAGAAGTCAACGAAGACCATTGCGCTATTAGGTGCTGACCCCACATGTTACCGAAAACAAACTGATAGTTCGGGTTCAGATACGTGAGACGAGCCAATTGGAGCAGCTTATTGTTCTAAGTCACTGTTCTTTTCATTCTGAGATCCTTTGCCACTTTCTGTCAGATATTCCTCTAACCACCTACCTATAGTTAGACCACTCGATTTTGATGCTGTGATGACCTAAAAATAATGCATTAATCCACAAGTAATTTTTTACTTAAAAAGTTTAAAATGTGCAATACTTAACAATAACTATAAAAATCATTGTATGTATAAGTAATAACTATTTACGAGGTAACATTTAGTATGAAAAACTTGCTTATGTGCTCTCTCGTGGTACATATTGCGTATCTTAAACATATTAAAAATGCAGTATGCCAATGCCAAAATATTTAGTGTTTAGGTGCGTTAGAGAATTGTATATAAGGATAGTTCCTTAGATTACTTAGTTTAAAAAAATAGAAATAGAAAAAAAAGTATCTTCACGCCCATATTTCCGAAGAGGTAGGCAGAGGTACAACCAAATTAAAAAATAATAATTTAAATATACAAAAGGCACTTGTGAAACGTCTAAATACTAAAAAATCTCACTATGTTGTGAGTGACGTGCGTAGCCCCCGCGAATCCTCTATTGTTAATGTGTTATGTCACATGCGTTTATTTTTGTTTTGGGGCTTGTTTCTCTTTGGTACATATTCTCATGTCACACAATATGTTCATTAATTTTAAACCCATTTTTAGCTTCCTTAACAAAAAAAATATGTTTAAGCGTTGGTCGTGCTAAAAACATAACATTGTTATTACAAAGGGAACAATTCGTTCTAAACAGTAACACAAACTTAGAATAACTCCTTATAAATAATACCAAGTGCTTACCAGGGGCGTGAACAGAGATTTCAGATAGGATAGGCATGAAAAGTTCTAGCTTAACAACTTACCAATTCTAGGAATTCAGTTAAGTTATGCGTCGTAACTTTATAACGAAACGTCATTTGCTTCACATGCCACATTATTTTTTGATACAATAATTGTTATTAAAAGGTATGGTATGACCAACATGTCATAAGTTACTGATAAATCATCAAAATATAGATAACCAAAACCAGACACATGCCATCTTATTAATAAAGACAGCGCAACGTACGCCAAGGTTCAACCTGGTATTATAGTCTTTATTATTATGTGATACAGACAGACTGTAATATCAACTTAATTTTACTCCTTTGTTAGTCCATGTCTATTAATAAGACGGTTAAAGTTTAACTAAGCACGTTTTATCAAAACACTTCACTTTTAATAGTAACTAAAGTAAATTATTACAATTGATTTATTTGATATTTTCCATCGTCTGCGCTTGGTAAAACTTCAAAATATTCTCATTATCAAACAAAGAAACACTTGTACTGTTTTATGTATCACTTATAATTTGTTACTTTGTAAATAATATTATATCGCTTATATAAGTGAAACCGGTAAGCCATTTACAAAGTAATAAATTATAAGTGATACGTAAAACAGTAAAAGTGTTTCTTTGTTAAATATGAACAATTGATTTACGCAAAACAAAGTCAAAACAACCAACAGTTATTTTCACTCTGATGGCAGTAGATAATGCCAACGCATTAAATCCCAGCCGCTGTGATCAATTTCAAAGGTTAATAAATATGATTATAGCTTACCTAGGGCTTGGCAGTTCAAAATAGGTAGGATAGATAGATACATGGTGAATTTGGTTGATGAAATGTATAAAAAAATGTTGTAGTGTACATTTTTTTTGCCGCTTAGACTAATAACTACTAGGCGATATAAAACAGTTGCCTGAGTAGTGCAGAGATAGCGCCTGACCGCCTCGATGGTCAAGTGGCTAGCGTATACGCTTTACTACACCGACCAATCGCGAGACTCGGGTTCGATTCCTGTGTATTAATATCGTTGACTAACACCCATTACACAGACATATCATTTGCTAACTTTGGGGTTAGATTCAATTTGTGTAGGTAACTAGTCCAAGTCTATGACATTAGTTTAAGTTTATTTAAAATGTTAAATGTGTTTAATTATAAAACACAAGCAATTAATAGGGTAAGCAGAGCTTGTATGCCTTTGTAGAGCCGATAGACACTGCTGATAACAGAAGTCAAATAACGAGTTACTTAGAACTTAGAAATCTACTCTTTGCTGTAGTTTTATTGTGTTTAGATACGAGTAGAAGTAAGTAAATTAAATTATTAAATGTCTCATATAGAGCCTGTTAATTAAAAGATATTTAAAGCAATAAACAATAAACATTTTTGTTAATTAGAAACTAAAACAAGCAAATACCTTACTTTTTGTGGTATAAACTCACATCACCAATAAAAAAACAAGGTAATAAGTTAATAAGTACTTATTACCTTGTTTTTTTATTGGTGCTGTTTTTTTTAGTACTAAAACTCACTAATAATCTAACATTCGTATGTTTATCGGCTACCCTACCTTCTAAACAGCAGTACAACATCAAATGAGTAATAGAAACTTGAAAGATGAAACCATTGCATAATAAATGACTAGGTTATACAAATCTTGTTTAATTATTAATTGTTAATTATAGGGGTTTCTACATGTACTTCAGAGAATATACAGAGGACTACACAATTTAATTTTTGCAGCTCCATATTATTTGCAAATCGAGACATACAAGCACAGCAAGGAAACACTTGTATTTTAGTAGGAGATAGAGAATTATATTCGAACGGCTAAGTAATGGAATTTGGTATTAAAAAGGTAGGTAGTAGGTAGGTAAAGTAGATATTGCAACTTAAGGTTACCAAGAAAACAAAAGTGAATACGCATCTTTTAGCCTAATATAATTCTGTCACCAATATCTTCATCACTTTCCACCAGGTGAAGTACGGATTATCATACTGAAACTAAACTATAAAAATATCGGGTAATGTGGTCATCACAGCTCTACGCCAATCATGACTTTAATTAAGATTATTTACTGTGTGCAACATGGAAAAGGATACAATACCCGTTAATTTGAATAATTCGAACGTAGCAATCACACGTGAAAGCATTTGTAATTAAAATTTGATTTAAATTGGAATCGACTGGTAATTTCCTTTCAGATGTAATTATATTGGCTAAAGCCGACGTGGCGTGGTATTATGTGAAGCGATTATGTTATAATTTAATTTTGAGATCCAAAAGTATATATTTATCAACCGAGTTCAAAAATAGAGGTTCTCTTTTATATAGAGTTTTTGTAGCGTAGTATTCGCGTTTAGATGCGATGGTGGGTTTTCAATAATAATATTATTATGAAGATGAGGGATTTGATCGGTTAATTAAAAAAAATACCAATAGAAGCCGACATTATTATTGATTAACATAAACTACTTTTTACTACGAGAAAATGAATCATACCTAAGGGAAAACGGGTAGTAAGATTTACTACCCTTCCGTACATATCTTTTGCACACAACTTCTAAACAGCTGAACCGATTGAATCAAAATTGTATGAAGGTATTTCGATGGTTTTCTGGAAGATTGAAAAATAAAATTGAACCCGTTAGGTGACGCTGCTGTCGTTATGTCATATCTACACTTCTGTTATACAAAGGAAGGATTTTATTGTTTTGTTTGTATTGAATAGATTGCGAAACTACTTCACCTATTTGATTTATTTTTGCTATTAGAGGCCGTCAATATCTCTGACGAACATAGGCTACTCTATTTTTAGTAAACATTAGAAATTTTACCACCCTTGTAAAGCCGGGCCGGCTGCTATTAGATTTGTGTAGACGCGCCACAAGAACATCCTGCCTGTGTGGAATAAATGTATTACTTTTCTTATTCCGGCCACAGTTATTCAGAAACAAATAGGTACAATTTGGTAAAGTTTTAAATTGTTTTTTTCAAAAGTTCATGGTCATCAGGGCAGGATCTGATGATTAGATCTTGTAGAAATCGATGAAACTCTTCAAATGCTTATAGGCACACTAAAAACATTTTTTTCATAGACCAGTTTTGCTATATTCGTATATACTATACACACGACCGCATTAAGCATTACATAATTACAGTGTTGGTCCGGGCTCCTTCATAGAATAGACCACCTACCTTCCTATGAAAGGCAACTCGTAAAAGGCGAGCATAGGCTTACCTTCACTAACACCTTGACATCTGACTAGGTGGTAGAGTCTCGCAGCGACTCGCCCGGATTGGTAACACCGCCTTACCTATTCCTGCCGCCATAATATCAGCGCTTGCCGTTGACGTGTTCCGGTTTGGAGGGTAAGGTAGCCAGTAAAATTACTTTTGCTCGAGGCCTAACATCCCGGCCTCAGGTTGGCAACGCACCACTACCACCTTTGGTGTCTCTAAGCAGCGTGAATTTCTTACCACCAGGAAATCCGTTTGAATTCCAATATCATAAAAAATAGTCATTAGTTAAAACATAATATCAGATATAGGAAAATCGATTTGCTTAAAATAAGTTTATACACATTAGCACATTACTCATTACGCCTCGTATCTTTGATTTGATTGTTAAGATTTAACATACTGGAGTTCATCGTAGGAAGTGACTCTGTTAATAAGATTTACGAGTTAAGTGTCAGCCCCCGCAATGAATCACATACACCGCAATTGTCTTAAGTAAATTATGCGAAATGCGATTACTTAACGCATTAAAATTTCCACTCTGTTTACATTGATAAGATTTATTCTTGGTAATATGACATAAGCGTTAAACACTGAAATTTTTGTTTGTTTTGACTTTTTTTATTATGAATTTAGAAAGCAAACAAGCAGACGGATATCCTGATGTTAAGAAATTCAAGCCGCCTGGAGATACCAAAGGTGGAAATAGTGCGTTGCCAACCTTTTGCCTCGAGAAAAAGTAAGTTTACCGGTTACCTTACCCTCCGAACCGGAACACGTCAACTGACATCATGGCGGCAGGAATAGGTAAGGTGGAGGTACCAATCCGGATGAGTCGTTGCAAGACTCTACCACCTTGTCAGTTGCCACGGTGTTAGTGAGTTTAACTGTGGACGCGCGGTCCCACAGACCGCTAGCGAAACGATTGTTGAAGCAGGAGGTTGAGTCACCCGATTCAAATTAGATAAGTTATTTTGCTTTAAAACATCACGGCGGTCTGTGAGACCGCATGTCCACATTTCCCATATAAAAATAAAAATTATGTTTTACTTATTTTAGGTTATTTTCGATGAAAATAAAATAAATGTACATACTCTGTAAAAGAGGAGTTTTCCTAAAGAAATTGGCACGATCCACAAATTAAAACACGCACTGTAAGCCAAAATTCACCAAAGGAGTTACACTTGACCCTGAAGCAAATATTAGGAGCAGTCATGACGCCAAAAGAACTTCCTACTTAGGTGATTGAATTCAAGCGACAAATATGCAGACTCTGCGCACCAAAACTAAAAAGGAAGACTAACTACGCTTGTGTTAGTTGTAAACAGGCAATATGCCTACAGTGTTCAAAGCCTTTGTGCAATAACTGTCAATAAATTGTACACATGTTGAACCATTGTAAGAATTTTAATATTTTGTTTGTTTTTTTATGTTACACTTTCTACTTAAAGATTATTATATTGATTTTTGTTAAAATATTATTTAATATGATCGCTTCTGTGGTCTAGCGGTCCGGGTGTTGGACTTGACTGCATGAGGTCCCGGGTTCGAATCCCGGGTCGGCCAACAAAAAGAAAATTGGATTTTTCCAATTTTCTAATAAAAAAAAATGTTGGTCGGGATTGGAAATGTGCCCGGTTGGCGATAGGCTTGCCACCTATCACATTGTAGGACTTAGTGTCTTCGGCTAGTTGTGGGTGCCTTGGTTGTATCTCTGCCTACCTCTACGGGGATATGGGCGTGAAGATACTTTTTTTTTGTTTAATATAAAAGTTTGCTCCTAAAAGTAATGTCAGGTAAATTTTTACTGAAAATTGCCTTATAAAGTTTACTTGCTGTATAACATAAGAAAATAAATAAATATTGCTCATATCCATATTTTTTAGTTTGGTATCCCTAGAAAATAATAAAATATTTATCTGTATCATTAAAGTAAGTTTTTTACATAAATTAGTCCTAGAAAGATAGCGGTCTGTGAGACCGCGCGTCCATAGTAGTGTGATAAGAATATGACGTCCATAGTTAAAGGTTAATGTATCATAAGTAGCTTTTTCAGCATTGTGATCTCAGAAGAAAAAGCGTGCGTGTTTATTAAAGCAACTCCTGCAAATACCGCATCTTTTCCAATGTTTCGCCGACAACGCCGATATTAAGGAACAGGTGTGGGATTTAATAGGTTTTTGTTCTTGACGTTTAGACATAGGGAACGAGGGTCTAATATTTTTAAATTATTCTCCGTAGTGACACACGACTTATAACAACTCTAATTTTGAATGGTGGTCCCTGTGAATAGGCCCATATAGTCCTTGTTCACATGAATAAGATTTACTTCTTTGAATTTTTTTTAAATTGCGTCGGTGCTAAAAATATTGTTTAAGTACTACGAATGTCTCAAAATTTTACAGTTTTTTGTAGCCTTTGCCCTTGTTTTTAGTAAATTTTTCTGTTTTTCAGGAGTTGTGTAAAAATATTTGAATCTTGTCGTCTTATAAATAAATATATTCCTGAAAATTTACACAAATTAAATCTAAGCACAAAGTAAGCCAATTATGCTTCTGTTATTGGTGTTAATCAAAGAACATACATACATGCATACATACATACATATCTTCACGCCAAGTCCCTTACGGGGTAGGCAGAGAGTATCGAGTGCCAGACCTCACCTCAGTTTTGAGTCAAAAAGCTAGACTCGCTTTGCATAATTCTGTGCTTATTCCAACGTTATTGTATGGAAGCGAGAGTTGGGTATGTCAGAAAGAACATGAAAGTAGGATAAATGCGGTCGAAATGAGAGCACTACGGAAAATCTGTGGTGTAACGCTCGCTGACCGCATTCGTAACAGTGCGATCTGAGAAAGGGTGGGATTAAAAGAAAGCGTCGTTCTTAAACTGCGAAAGGGCATCCTTTGGTTTGGCTATGTGGTAAGAATGTCAGATGAAAGATTGATAAAGCAGATATACAATGCGAATGTAGGTGGATGTAGGTAGCCGGGGAGACCAAGGTTGACATTCCACGATCAGATCGCTCGATTATTATCCGAGTCTGGTGACAAGAGTCTCCGAAACCGGCGTGTCTATGAAAAGGGTAATGATTACGAAGGAAGCCAGACAGATTTGTCACTATCGTGAGGTATGGCAACCGATTCTCTGTGACTACTCCGTAAGGAACTTGTCGTGATGATATATATGTGTAATTTCAATTTGATATATATTTTTTTAAAAATTAAAAGCAATTTATTATTTGGGTAGTCTTTAATATAATCGTGCAGTCTATTGCCAAAACGTATATATTGCCCCATGAAATAACTGCTTACTCTAAGGTTACGAGACACATGTACAGCAAGGCTATTTTATTTCCTTTTATTGACATCTTGTATATCACAATTTCAAAA
Source organism: Calephelis virginiensis (assembly GCA_002245475.1). NCBI lineage: Eukaryota > Metazoa > Arthropoda > Insecta > Lepidoptera > Riodinidae > Calephelis > Calephelis virginiensis. The sequence goes on along the minus strand of NJDC01012048.1, from coordinate 16,413 downwards.
ATACTATTTAATTTACATTTTAAACGAATGTTTGGTTAATTTTACATTTTCTAACATCTGAACTTATAACCCTTCTTAATGCATAGTTACATACAAAATCACAGGGTAAAACAGAGATTAGCGTTCTGGTGTTGGACTTGACTTCACGAGATCCCGTGTTCGACCCCGGGTAGAGCAATAAAAAGGAGATATGTTTTTTTTTTAATTTTTTTTAAATATAATTAATGTTGTCCGGGTTTGGATTTGTGCCCGGTTGAATATAACCTTTGCAGCTATTAGATTGCGGAACTTTGTGTCATCGGCTAGTCATGAGTGCGCCCTGATTGTACCTCCACCTATTTCTTTGAGCATACGTACGTGAAGATACTTCAGTTTGTGATTCGGCATGAATATTCATATAATAAATGCGAAAATGTATTCATTTTTAAGCCTTATTTAAAGATAATTTTTGGAGGTAAGACAAGTTAGAGGCTGGAAAATGTTACAAGCTACTTTTTATGCAGATATAAAAACGACAACTTCTAATATCATATAAAGTTCCCCGTGTTGGTCCGGGCTCCTTTGTAGAATAGACCACCTGCCTTCCTGCCAGGCAGCTTATAAAAGGTGAGCATAGGCTCACCGTCATTAATACCGTGACATCTGACTAAGTGGTAGAGTTTCGCAGCGACTCACCTGGATTGGTAACACCGCGAATACCGTCTTTACCATAAGGGCATACGGGGCCTGTGCCCAGGGTCCCCATGCTCAGGGGGCCCCGAAAGATGGATTATTTCTGACACATTTAACCTCGAAATATTTTTGTTTTTTTTGCAGAGTAAGCCATCTGCCTTTCTGCCAGGCAGATTATAAAAGGCGAGCATAGGCTTACCGTCACTAACGCTGTGTGATCATACTAGGTGGTCGAGTTTCGTAACGCCTCGCCCGGATTTGTACTACCTCCTTACGTATTCCTGCCGCCATAACGTCAGTGCTTGCCGTTGACGTGTTCCGGTTCGGAGGGTCAGGCAGCTGGAAAACTTACTTTTTGCTCGAGGCCTAAAATTCCGGCCTAAAGTTGGCAACGCACCATTACCGCCTTTGGTGTCTCTAGGCGGCGTGAATTTCTTACCATCAGGAAATCCGTCTGCTTGTCTGCCTTCCAATATCATAAAAGATAGTTTTAAAAAATCTTTGAAAACATTTATGATTTAGGCTTTATTAAGTGTTCACAGATTTTTGGTAAAATAGCTTTTTAGCCGATTAACGTCAAAGGCTAATTTTGGTCCTCATAACCTTCTCCAAAAAGCCATAACGTTTTTGAAGTCGGTTATAGTTGCAAGAAGTAACGAACTCGGATAAGTAACTGAATACGGTGGTATATGAAAGTGCTCTTAAAAGGGTCAGAAGACATATTATTCTGTTGTGTTCTGTTTATTTAGTTGGCTGTTTTTTAGTTGGCTTAATACTACATCCAGTGTAATATACCTCTGTAGCAAGTATTTTGTTTAAAAATATATTACAAATATTAAACGTAAGCCAAAATTCTCAAGTTTACTTCGTATAATCTTTTGTAGAGATAAGGAGCTTGTCTTTTGTGACTTCGTCAAGTGTACAATTTCTTGTAATAATAACGTTTAGATAAGATAGGTATTTGTGTGAAGCTTAGCTTATGTACTTTAGCCTTCTTACAAGAACTTCTGTCACAAATATTATTTTAGAGTTTGTAGAATGTTATAAATCTTAAATTATAAAGATGAAAAGGTACAAATATTGATTTAAATATTGATTTCAGTATTCTCAGTGCCCATAGAGAGAGAGAGAAAGAGAGCTGCTACTTATTTTATCATGGCTTTTACGCCTTTAATACTGACAGAGACGCACAGACAGGTTTCGTCACATTAATGTATGTTATTTTATGTAATTTTATTTTTATTAATATTCACATGCAGCAAGACGTTTTTTATTGGTAATGGTTTACTTACACTATAATTTTGTCTATACTTTTGAAAAGCTGAAATACTTCTGTGTTGCCAATAGATTAAATAGATGTACATCTAACTAAATGGATTGTTATTTTGGATAATATCTTCTACACGAGGCAAAGGTAACATATAGGTATCCAATTTTGCCAATTCGGTATATTAAGTGTTTCTTTAACTTTACTGCTATCCATCACGATGTCCACTGATGGAGACAGCCGTATCTTCTCAGACACTATGATATTATGTCAAATAACGCCTTGACAACATGAAAGAAGGTCATCTTTTACCCTACATATTAGTTGTACAAGTATGTTCTTTTTTAATTTGTTTAATTTTAGAATTAATATTCTTTACTAATGTCCTCCAGGTAAAAAATACTAACTTCCACTGCTCTAAACCAAACGAAAATACTCCGTCACGACCGGCAAAAATAGCATTCATGGGGCATCAAGAAAGGAAGTCTCTGATCATACCTATGTTTGTTGTTCTCAGCTTTGAATCGGCTTACAATTACTTGTGAACTCGATTCATACGAAATTTTATTCAAAATGTCTAAGGAATAAAAAGTTTCATCCAATTTTTATCCCCTATTTCATTCTCTCTGTGTTGAATTTTGAAAAATCTTTCCGTAGGCATCAACTACATTATGTAAGGAAAACTTGAACGTAATTTTAATTTTCTAGCCCTAAGGGTTTAACCCGTGCGTTGATACATCGATCAATCAGCCTTTTATTTAATACTAGCAGTTTCAAGCAGCTTCGCGTGAGTAACTTGGAATTAACTGCACCGATTTTGATGAAACAAAGCCTATGTCACTCAGGGATAGTGAGCATTCTAAGTATGAAAGAATTTAGAAATGGGTCCAGTAGTTTCGGAGCATATTCATTTCAAAGAAATAAAAAAATCAAACATTTCCTCTTTATAATATTAGTATATACAGATTAACAAGTAATACGAAATCCAGTGTACACAAACAACTTCGATATACATTATTATTTAAATCTAAACAAGTAAACAAAATATATTTCATATAAGGTTACATATTAACCTTGTACATATTTAGCTAAAAATAAAATGAAGAATTCGCTTTAGAGAGAGAGAATATTTATTTTTTCAAAGTAAGTATAACAAGATACATTTTTTGAAAGTCAAGATTTAAATAATTTAAATTAACAATAACAATAAGATAACAATAATTGATAATGATTTTCCATTATATAAAACTTCTATACATGTCAAATTTATAAGAATGTCACCAAATCAGTCAAATTTTAGAATGTGAAAAAAAATATGCAAATTTGGTAATACTTAATCTAAAATTATAATATATTTGATTATGCCTCTGTCACCAACGATATAAACAATAACAATAAGATAACAATAATTGATAATGATTTTCCATTTATATAAATCTACTATAAATGTAAAATTAAAAGAATGTCATCAAATCAATCAAAATTTAAAATGTCGGAAAAAAAAGGATTGGTAATACATTAACCTAAAATTATAATATACTAGCTGTTACCCGCGGCTTCGCTCGCGAAAAATTTAGATGTAAGCTATCCTATCTTTCAAGTTAGACCAAACTGCATACGGTGTGTCAATTTGATTAAAATCGGTTAAGTGGTTTAGGAGTCCATTGAGGACAAACATTGTTACATGAGATTTATATTTATAAGATTTGATTAAGAAGACAAGAAAGATTTGATTACGCCTTTGTCACCAAAGACTAGAATACTTGTTACCTTACTTAGTTCAAATTATGATGAAGCAACATATTGTTAGTAACATGGTGAGGTTGCGAATTCATACATTGAAAATCTTGTTGAGGATTAGAAATATTAAAAGTATTATT
>NJDC01012043.1:34678-70994 GCA_002245475.1 Calephelis virginiensis | reverse complement strand
AACGCTATTCTATCAGTAGTTACACCGACGTCATGGATGATGATCATCTAGATACTGTCAAGCCTAGAGGTAAGTAAAACCTTAATTCCTCTCCGTGGGTGTTTTTTGAACCTCGTTGTAAGCATGGTTTATATGTTATTTGGGTATTTTAAACTTGATACAAAACAACAAAAAATATAATTAGGACATTGTTGACTTTTCCTTGGGTTGCTTTTTCAAAGTGGAAAAGCTACATGTGACTAAATTGCTTCTAATGAAACTCAGATTTTTTCAAACGTTACTTTACTATCCGTCAATCAATAAAGTGCCTTTTCTGGTAAAAATCTCACTATCAAATCAGCATTTAAAATTAAAAAATGTAAAAAAATATTTTTATTCAGCTTTCATAAGTTACAATTTTTTATATGTTCTAATTTAAATAGTAAACCAAAACATAACGATCTATATGTTACAAGTACATGCCAAGTAGCAAAATTGTCATCGGGATGAAAATTCAAAAACTCATTCCCACAATGCTGAAATTTTTAAGGGTATATTTTTGAATGTTTTAAAAAGTAAATGTCGTTAGCTGCCATCCTATTCTGTTGGTTATTTGTGATGGACAGAAAGGCATAGTGTTGTTGACGTTGACTACATTATGTCCCGGTTTCGATTCTCTAGTCAGGGTAAATATCGTAAACCGCCATCCTATTCTGTTGGTTAATTGTGCCGGACAGAAAGTTATTATAGTGTTGTTGACGTTAACTACATTAAGTCCAGTTTCGATTCTTAAAATGGGAATTTTCCAGTATCAAAACATTGCTAAGAAATCGATAACTTATTCTCCTCGTTTGCAATAGTTTTACTACCTATCACATTGTGGAACTGATTACCTTTTCATGTTTTTCTCTTGACAAATTTTTGCCAAATTTTATATTTGAAACGTTTACATAACATTTTGAAACTAGCTGTTCTGGCGAACTTCGTTCCACTCGTTGAGTTTAAATAGAAAAAAATAGTCGTTGTTAAAAAAAAGTGTGTGTGTACTTATGGACACGCGTTAGAAGTTATACTTCTTCGGCGTAATAAGATAAAAATATTTTTAAAAACTAAAATGTTGTCTATAGCTAACTTCATCATGTCGGTTTTTCGTGACGGTGTGCGTACGCATCGTAAAAAATTACCCTCTTAATTTTTTCCTAACGCGCCAAAAGAAGTATAACTTCAAAAACTGAACGGAATAAAAAGTACCCTACTTTTACTTATAGCTCTAAGCTACGTTATTCTTTAACCAAATAGGTTTATCCGTTCTTGAGTAATAAATAGTGTAACTAACTCAACACTTTAAGATATAGATTTGTATTAACCTTGGTAAATTGTAGCCTTGATGACCTTTAAAACCTGTACCATGTTGTAATTAGTTTATGTACTATGTATACATAAAGCCTTACTAGTCCTGGGTTATCTAACACTGAATTAACGCAGTAATTTAGTATGTAGTACAGTGTGATAAATCTGGTACTACTGATTGCAAATCTTTACACATAATGACTATTGTATACAGACTAATTATACATTACCGTGATTGTGCTAAATCCTAACAACGCTTCAGCAATAATGGGATGTTTGTACAGTTAACAAAAAATTAACAACGTTGTTTCTAAATACAAGATACTAAATTTACAGTTTGGTAGTGAGGTGTTGTTTTTTGTTGGATGTGTCTCATTTGGGAAGCTAAAAGTAAATTTAACGTTCTACGAAAGTTATGCTTCTTTAGACTTTTTTTATTTTAGTTTTATCGTTTATCCGGAAACTATATCTATGGTATCACACGCCAATGAACAAATTTTGGAAAGTCTTTTTTTGTTAGTTCTTTTCAAGCCGTATCATCAGAAAGTGTAATAGGGGTTCCTCACGGTTAAAAACATTGTTTGTAAACATTAAGTTTCCGAAAAGGTCATATTTGTGGAAGGCGTTATTAAGGCATGATTAATGTTGATTAATGATTAACAAAAAATAACGAGATTGTAAAATTTACATAACTGTCAGTTGATTGATGTAAACTTGACTGCCAATTGTTCAATTAAATTACAATATGCATATTTAAAGCAGGGTCACAAAATATTAGTTAACATTTACAATGTTTCGGGTCAGGTAACATAGTACCAGTAGAAATCATTTATAGAATTTTAATTTTTAAGTAGTAATACAACATAAGTAATACAATAATGAATACAAGTCCAACAATTTAAATTGGTCGAAGATGCAATCAATACGCTTTTTATATTCAAAAACGCTTTTGCAAATTCATGCTACGTGCTGCGTTTTTGAGGGACGCTATCTACCGCCAACAGCTATATGAAGAATGCATCTACGTCTATGATAACGAGTACATCGTTAATATATATCGAGGTATCGTAAACTGAGTAGAATTTTATTTCCATTAACTCTCTCAGCATGGAAAAAATGTTAACACTAAAAAGAGACACTGCTGCCCAATACACAGCAATTTAGACAGATTTAGGAAAGTAATTTTTAATTTTCATTCAAATATGGGTACAGAGTGTCGACTGCCAGGATGCGATCCTTTTAGGTCTGCCTAGCTATGTATACACAATTACTACACCACCCTCGGATAACACCCGGTATATTATGATTCTAAGATATATGGTTGGTACTCGTGTGTTAGAGTATTGCGACGTAATATTTATTGTAATTCACTCATTATACATTGCGTAAGTTCAATAATTAGTCTGTGCATGAAATGATTCACATTGATAAAAAATCTACTTACTTTATTTTTTATGATATTGGAAGACAAACAACCGCCTGCCACCGCCTTATACCTATTCCTGCCGCCATAACGTCATGACGTGTTCCGGTTTGTAGGGTAAGGTAGTCGGTAAACTTACTTTGCTCGAGGCCTGACATCCTCAGGTTGACAACGCACCATTACCATCTTGGATGTCTACAGGCGACGTGAATTTTTTACCATCAGCAAATCCATCTGCTTGTTTGCCTTCCAACATCCTAAAAAATCCTTAGTAGCTCAAATATTTAGAGCATTCTTCGTGTTTGAAACGAAATGATGTAGGTTGAGGATACCCCCTTTTTTCTTAGAATTTTTAGAAACTTATATCGCATAGTTTTAAGAGTGCAAGTAATACGATGTTCAAAGTTTCTGTATTGCTATCACCAAAGCTTTTCAAATGTCGGGCCGTAAGTTTCGGAGCGGCGTTATCTGCAACGGGCTGCTATAGTATGCATTTGCGCCCGTGATTACACTCCGCGTTTGCACAGCGTCATCGGGAACTAAGTGGAATTTTATTACTATATCACATTTATTTTTGATATACAAATATTTGACAGAGATAAATTTTATTAATTTCAAAATCTAAACTCGTATTTTCTTTACAAGTGCTAGTTTTTCGATGGCTCGTTTGCTTTATTACTTTAACTAATTCTGCCTTCGAGTTACAGGTCAGGAATTCTGAATTTATTACTTACAATTTTAAGTGTCCAGCGCTAGCACCACACCACTAGATGGAAGAGGCAATCAACCTTAATAGGTTCACTAATGTTCCAAAATAGAAAAATTAGATCTTCTAGGATATGGGCGTAAGCCATCACTATATAATTGTATGAAAAAAATTGTTTATTAAAATTAAAATATATTTTTTTTAATGTTTGAGTTCAAAGAAAATAAAAACACATAAAACAATAAAAATATGAGCTTATATAATTATAAAGAAACATTTAGCAAACTATACATATTTAGAAGACAAGAAAGTTTAAACAATATAAACTACTCGATATATAAGCAAATCGAATCTATTATCATAATAATAATAACTTAAAACCAAAAATGCATATATCTACGCAGATAATCAAGCTTTAGGAAGAAACAAATACTCAGGCACATACATAGTTTGCACACATTCGTAATATTGACATAATATAACGATATATGTTATTGCAGTCTGTGAAATAAAAGTCTATTTTTTTAATAGTAAAAGTTGAACAGCCAACTTCGTGATATAACGTTTTGTGTCGCTAAAGTTTTAAAGGACTTTATCTATTTTATGTTACTGTTATTCAAATCCGAAAACACCAATATCGCCTGCTAGTAAAATGAAATAGAAACATTCCACACATAAACAAATCGCGCGAAAATTTAACGGTCTTTTTAAAAATCGAACGCGACGCCATTTTGAAATATGCACGCGGTTTATATTGCGATAGCACGAATGCAGAATCTATAAATAAAAGATTAATTTCCTATAAGGTCGGAAGGTGAGAACTTCAATTTACCGAAGGCGATAGACGATATAATTCTACAGATAGATTGGTTTCTGTATCGTGTCTGTGATTTGAATACATGAGGTGCTTTTTATTATTTCTAAATTATGACTTCTGTATCAAAACCTAATAAAAATGAAATTATTAAATCGAATTATATTTTTTTTGCTTTAAAACTACGAGCAGAAAAAAACTACACGGGTACAAAGAACTGGTTATGTTTAAATGAGATCCATAAACCTGTCTAAGGTTGGTAACGCCCCATTTCCACCTTTGAACTCTCTAGGTGGCGTAAATTTCTATCAGTAAATCCATATACTTGTTTGCCTGCTAATGTCATATAATTAAATAAATATATGAAAAAGATAAAATTATATTTTTATTCTTTTTTTTTTAATTTTTACATAATTTCAATTCTTTCTTTTTGTTTTTTGACTAGTCCAACGTTCTACTAATTAGAAATTTTGACTAATGCGTAAGCATCTAATGAGCTTATGTACAATTTTCTAAAAGACACACACGTATATTTACGCTCAGCCTTTTACAGGGTAGTCAAACATTATATTTTGCCGATCGTCACGATTCCGACAGATCTACAAGTTTATTGTAGATAGTTAAAACTAAAATAGACAGAATATGTAACTGTCAGATTTACTGGTTACTTGGTTTAGCAAAAAATAAAGTTAGTGGGTTCAACTGAATTCGAATTCAGGTACTCTGCGGATGCTCAGTACGTCACCTATAGACAGCAAAAGGTGGTAATGCTATTGTTCACCCTGAGACTAGGATGTTTAAGACTACTAAGTTTACGAGCTTCTGTATTATCTAGACAAGGACGTAACTTAGCGTAAGTAGCAGATACTAATCAAATCTAAATTTGAAACATAGGATTTTTCACTCCATGTTTTCTTAAAAAAAAACAAAAAAATCAAGATAGATCAGTTCATAATATACAGAGGAATGAGATTGTAGATAATTAAATTTCGTGAAAGGCCTCTGACGCAAACTAAGTATTTTTTTCGATACAGATTTTCATTAAATTTTTTAGTTTACAAGGCATAAAATGAGCATTAAAAAGCTTTAATTCTGCAGTAAAGTCATCGTTTTTGTAGAATTAATAGGTCTGTAGATGGTTGTTATAAAGCCAAATATTTTCTTATTTCATACGGAGTAATGGGTAATGAATTTGAAGGAAGCCAGGCAGGTCTGCCAGGATCGTGAGGCTTGGCACTCGATGCTTTCTGCCTACCCTATTAGGGACTTAGCGTAAATCTATGTATGTATGTGTATATATAGGTAAGTACTATTGTTTTTAATATTACATCTGAATCGAAACCATGGTTTTTTAATTTAAAATAAGTTATCTTTATTATTAGGCAATTAATTTGGATAGTAAGAGATTAACACTACTTTGAGACTGTATTTATTTATTACAATCACAGTTTATGTGATTCAAAAATTCATTAATTCCAAGCTTGTCCAAAAAAAGAACGCTGATTCTCTATTTGACATTGGTAAATTATATTTTGTGTGTAATATGTGAGTTAATATGTAAAAGGTTTTAAAATACATTTGTCACAAAACATTTGTAACCTAGTACGATATTTTCCTTCGGAACTCGCGGTTAGCCTGCTATATCCCTCTGAGACCACGAGAAATTCTCATTAGCTTGATGCTTTCCCGATTAACACTACACGAAAAGGCGTGCAGTATCTTGCCCGGATAGGGATCCAACGCCTTACCTAATAATTTTGCTGACATTATAACTGTCGTTTTCCAGTTTGAAGGGTAGGGAAGTCGGTAAATTTGAACAGTAGGCTTAACATCTCTACCAGGAAAGCGACAGCACCTATAACATCCATAATGTCTATAATTCACGATTGTTTGTGCGAGTCCTCATGGAGTTCTTTTAACTATCGCATATAAAATATTGGTTAAATTACTAAAAGAATAGTAACTGAGCAATAAGTGAAAAACAAATTCAAATAAGCGGTAGATATGGAAGAAATTGTCACAGCCATAGATGAAAAAAAAGATTTTATTAATTTGTGAATAGTATTATCGGCATAAAGTCTAAAAAAATAAAACCGTGAATTTGATTTCTGGAAAGAAGACGAGGAAAAATGTTCAGGATTTTTAACGTCTTAGGAAAGCAACTATGCTATATTAGCCTATGTGGGAGTCAACACATAGTTTTGGCTATATCTATTGTTTTTAATCCTTAATGAGGTCACAGTAGAGTCTTTTCTCGACAGTAAATTAAAAAAAAATCAAAAGTAAAAGTATTGTATAGAAATAAGTATAAGTAGAATAGATATGTATGTATGTAAGTAAATTAATTCAAAACTGTAGTACCTTTTCATATATTTTTTTAAAAATCGTTATTGTATTTATGTAAATGCTTGGGACATACTGTACGTTCTACACATCCTGCAACATTAGGGATACCTCGAGCCTAGACTCAATAATCAAAGGTAACGTAATAGCGGTCCTAGATAACTGCAAACACTGGTTATAAACATTGGTTGGCATCTGTCTGAATCGTAGATTTAATTCAAATAAATATAAATAAATAAAAGAGCGTACTCAATCCTTAAAGTTCGGTACCGCATCTGTGATACGGTGTTGCGGATGTCCGTGGGCGGCGGTGATCACTTTCCATCAGGTGACCTACTAGCTCGTTAATAAGCACCCAGACTGGGAAATGCAGACATCTAAATGTTCATCACACAAATTCCTGACCCCGTCGGGAATCGAACGCGAGCCTCGCGGTTGGTCGATGTAGTTAGGCGTATACGCTAGCCACTCGACCAACGAGGCAGTCAAATTGAATAATAATCGAAAGATGGAAACAAAGTTACATCCAAGGTTACTTTTGTTGGAATGCCGTTTACATCCGTCTGGAACCAGCTTAACATATCACTTCACATTCGGTTAAGCGCCAATTGGAGGGACAAAAAGCGAATGTCGATTCCTTGTCCCATGAGAACATCTAACGGGACCACGATTCCGAAGGGGATATTTCAAAACTGATATTCAATAAACTGAACACATTTTAATTACTATTGTTAATACAGTCGTTAAAAAATCGCAATAAATCCCTGTGTTTGTCCGGGATCCTTTGTAGAATAGACCATCTGTCTTCCTTGCCAGGCAGCTCGTGAAAGGCGAGCATAGATTACCGTCACTAACACCGTGACATCTGACTAGGTGGTAGAGTTTCGCAGCTACTCTCCCGGATTGGTACCACCGCCTTACCTATTCCTGCCGCTATTATGTCATGACTAGTTCCGGTTTGGAGGGTAAAGTAGCTGGTAAACTTATTTGTACTCGAAGCCTAACATCTCGACCTTAGGTTGGCAACGCACCATTACCGTCTTTGATGTCTCTAGGCGGCGTGAACTTCTTACCATCAGAAAATCCGTCTGCTTGTTTGCCTTCCTATATCACAAAAAAATAAAAAAAACGGTTTCTATTACATGACTTAAAGATACTTAAACTACGAGGAAATTAACAAGATCGTTAAAGACAACTCTTAAACAAATTTATGTCATTCCACCTTTGTAACTTACTTCATGTTTTATCTCGAATTTCAAAGCATCCCACTTCAACCGCAAACAGTTGTCACCTCTGTAATAACGGCCCCGGAGCACCTTGAATAAAATGTCCTTCTCTGTAACAGCTTATGAGATACCTGGAAAACTGGCATCAAAATAACCCCATAAATGCGACCATTTTATATGAACTAAGTTGTGTAGAGTGACGGGGCGTAATAGCGTTTCTGCAGTCGATGAGACCATATTTTCTACGACATAAAGTTGAGTTTTAAACAATCTAATGTCAATCAGCTTGTGGTTTCGTCACAATTTGTTTGGCATACGAGTGAGGCTGAAATGAAATTGCTTAGCGGTTTCTGTATAACGCTGACAGCAGAGTAAGTGTGAAATTTAGAATTGCGCTATGTTGAAAAGATCGTCAAATCTTGTGTCACAATACAAATATCTGAAGAAGTGTTGTTTTTTTATTTTATAATAAATCAATGGGTGACAAAATTTTTGAATACAGAAAAAAACAAATTTCACAGATTCCTTGAAAACACAATATTACTATTTTAAACTAACTTAATTTTAATGAAAACTTGTCTTATTTACTTAAGTTTTGATAGTAACATTAATAAATGTGTGACTNNTATTACAGTATGGTAATTTTTTTTCATTTTCTATATATATATATATATATATATGATATACATTATACAAAATCTTAAAATAGTTGGGTCTATAAACTTAAGATGTTACAAAAACAATACTGAGACCAAAGAATGCCTTGAGGCCCATTTTTTTTTATTTTTTTGTTTTTTTTTTATACCTTATCTTGAAAAAGAAACACCATACCAATTTTGGTAAGGTTTTAGCTACTGGTACTGGGTTAGTTTTTCCCCGTGTTCGTTCAGGTCTTCTGTGAACAGACATCTGCTTTTCAGGTAACTAGTAAGAGGCGAGCAAAAGTTAAATGGGTCATTACCAAATAACCACTGGTGGCAGACTGCTGTGAAGCCACGGCTAGGTATCTTTAACAATTTCTGACACCAATCTGTCATGTTGCGGTCAAGAAGTTATTAGCATAACTTAAACATAACTAGCTAATAACTTGCACAACAAAACAAGTATTCCGGCGCCAGGACAGCGACTTATAACATTTATGTTGTCTGTAGGTCTCTAACCGTCAGAAGAGCTGTGTGCTTGTTCGCATCACATAAAAAATCCAAAATCAGTTAAGTAATCCCTTTCACACTTATTTATGTAAAAGAAAGCTCTGTTAGTTACACTATTTATAACTCAATTTAGCTGAAAATTGATGGTGAAGTGGCTAAAAACCAGGTGAGCGACATAGGGTACATTTTAATATTTTAAACGGTGAGAACACTAGGAATAACTACATTTTAATTTTTCCTATGTAAACTGAATAGGTTGAACGAAGCCGGAACAGCTGGTTTTTCATAAACTTACATCCATTATTATATCGTTCAATAACTGAGCTTGAGCATATAAAAATGTGTATATATCATAACATTGAATACATTCATCAAAATAGTCAACTTAAAAGTGCAATAAATCTTACATTTCCACGAAATTCTCTGTAACATCATATCAATTTAATTCTGTTAAAAAGTTATCATATCTATCGGTTCCGTGTTTCCAACGTATGAAGTCAATATGGATCGGATTCATTTTGATAGCTTACCCTTGACACTTCATGACACGAATGAAATTACTTCGAATGCAGTTCACATTTCACACCTACTGTAGACATTCCAATTCACTGTTTATTGATTTGGTTTACAATTTAAATCAATTTTGTATCAACTTGCTACAATATATGCTTGCACATATACCTAGTGGAACTTGAGCTTTTGAAGCATTCACAACTGGATCTGCTTCATGGATTCAGCTAGTGTTGTTTTAATTGCATTATAGTGTTTTTAATTTGTAATTACCATTTACGTTCCATAACATCGAAGTGGTTGTATATATATTTTTTAAACACTTAAAATATTATATTGTTAACTTCTTATTCTAGGAAGTTAATTTTAATTCTATAGTGATATAAATTTATTTCAGATTAATCTGTTAAAGTAGTATAAAAATAATCATGATAAGAAAAAATGTTCTCGGTACTTCACAAGAAGAAATATATGGTTCGAGTTAAAGTTTTGTTTCTATACTAAAAAAGCCTCTTCAAGTTCACAATTAGACAACTGACGTTAATTAATTTTGTAATAATATATAGTTTTCTTTTTTTGACCTAAAAATAAGAAATCAATCGTTCATGGAACCTAATTGGGGTAACGGGAGTTCTGAATCCAAAAAGTTTTTTCTCTTTTTTTTTTGTTTGCCTAGGTATTTCGACTTTCACAGAAAATAGTATTCGATTGTATAAGCTTAGATTTAATATTACACCTAAATTATAGCAATAGTAACAGGATATATTCATTTTATCGAATTATGGGTGGAGCTGCAATCAATTACTAGTCTTTAAAACAAAACAGCCGTGCGAAAAAACAACATTTTTAAGGAACCTGCAATATAAGAGATTTTACAAACAGGTTAAGAGCTTAGTTTTTTTTTTATTTCAGAACGAGTGCTTTATGCCAGAAACCGGCAACCGGGATCCAAGCCAGCTGTAGTCGGTGGAAAGGCTATAACTGAACAATTGGCTATTGTAAGTAGTTTAATACTATGAATGAGCGTCATAACATTGGGAATGTGAACGACAATAGCGCCACCTTGTAAACGCAACTTTAGGGGAGTAAATAGTAGTAACTGCATCATATTATTTTTTTGGAAAACTTAACATAATAGAAATAGTGTTTTTATACAAATTTGCAAAAAAACTATTAAAGAGAAAACGAAAGTGCTTTTAGGAACTTGAGAGTGTGAAACATGAAATAAGTTTCTGAAATTAATAAACTCAGAAAATACTAACTCAGTTTTAATTTTCATTGAAAATATTACAAGCCAGTTTATTGAAACTGTATATTTCGTCATAGTTAATTTTAAGTATCTTCACGCCCATATCCCCAAAGGATTTGGCAGAGACACAATCAGGGCACCCACGACTAGCCGAAGACACGAAGCCCCACAATGTGATAGGTGGCAAGCTTATCGCCAACTGGACTCATATCCAATCCCGAGCAACGTTAATTTCATTAGAAAATTGAAAGTACAAATTTTATTGCCCGATCCGGGGATGGAAACCGGGACCTCAAGAAGTCAAGTCCGACGCCAGACCACTAGATCACAGAAGCGATCAAATTAACAGACCATAGTTAATTTTGTTAGTTAAAATTCGAAATAACTGAATAAGTAGCAGTTCACAGTCATGTATTTCTATTGATATATCAGCAAATTCGCGGTTTGTTGTTTCAGCAGACAGTTGGACTTTCACTAAACAAAACAACCTAAAAGGGATCTTGAAACGATTTTTGTTTGTACAACAGCTTTCAGATTTTTTTTTGGATTAGTAGATTTTTTTGCCCCCTATGAAATGTTACATATTTGTCGTCAGGTTTTGAAAACCATGGCCATCTAAAATCAACAACAAACAGTAATACCATAATAAGTAAATATCTTATAATATTTAAGTGTCCAACATCACTTACTTTTACCTTTTAGCTACTACCCGTTTGATTGTTTTAACTATTTTCCAGGTTGCTTTAGGAAAAACATAAAATTTACACTCTTTATCGTTTACTCTGTCCCTTCCATGCCAGAATAAATAATATAATAATATCTCTTCCATGCCAGAATGAATAATAAACCAGAATGATAACCCATTTTCAAAACAACGTTTGATAATCAAATTTCACTAACAACTTTTGTTACACATTTCTGCCGCAGCGTGCGCTGCGATCGCTTACTGTGTCCCTTCCATGCACCTTCCTAATACTCAATACACGATCTAACTTCGAATAACTGAATCGCGTTTAGCTAGTAAGTAGTGGTAATACTCGTAGATTGCTTTGGGATCAAAGTATCACTACATAGTATACAACTAAGTCGCTTCCTCTGTCCCTATGTCCCTTTATATGCTAAAATCTTTAAAACTTCCCAACAGGTTTTGATGCCATTTTATTAACTGTTACAATGATTGGAGAGGCCGTGCGAAGCCGGGGCGGGCCGCTAGTATAAGATATAAGAGCACGTGCTCTGTACCAGTAACATTTTATTCAAACGATGGTGTTATGTTACCGTTATGACAATTATCTGATTGTTTTCTATCTTATAACATTGATAAAACTTATAGGAACTTCGCGTGACAGCTTTTGGAACTTCGTCGTGCCCACCTCGCGGAGAATGGATTCACACGCCATTAGTGATGCGTCCGTCTGATCAACCATTGGGGTATGGTCTAGCGGCTCCAAGAAATGGGACCAGGTCTCTGCTATCTGCTTTGCAAGCACACATCATAAAATGGCTGCTCTTCGACTCAAGACCTTTGACCAAAGACAACAAGTCTGCTGAACCACCAGACAGGTATGTTTGTTTATTTGTATATCTATGTATTAATACCAGTTAATAACACCCATAATACTAGCACAAAATTTGCTTAAATTGGGTATAGATGTAATTTGTGTTATTTGTCCAGCTGGGCTATTCAGTATATTTTTAATTATGATCACTGGGTAAAGTCTACGTCAAATATCTCGCCTCTGTGGTCTAACGGTCCAGGTGCATGAGATCCCGGGTTCCAATCCCGGGTCGACCAACAAAAAGAAAATTGGATTTTTCCAATTTTCTAATAAAAAAAATGTTGGTCGGGATTGGAAATGTGCCCGGTTGACGATAGGCTTGCCACCTATCACATTGTGGGACTTAGTGTCTTCAGCTAGTTGTGGGTGCCTTGGTTGTACCTCTGCCTACCTCTTCGGGGATATGGGCGTGAAGATACTTTTTTTTTATTTGATTTACACTTCACGCAGTGATCATAACTAAAAAGATAGGGACAGGCCCAAAGAAGATTCGTTAATATTGTTATTCTTATTTCAAACTCTTCTAAAATAATTTCGTACTCAATTCGTTAACTAAAATGTATAGTAATTTTCACAGTTCAGTGATATTAAACTACGAAATCACATACGCGCGTGATGCGTTTATTACTTTCTTTGAGTATGTATTAAACTAATATCATTTAATTAACGAAAATAAAATTGTGTCCAGTACTTGTGATTGCAAGTACAAGACTTGTTGCTATATTACTACAAGTTGCTATAGATTACGTTCCGTATTTCATGTATCGAAATCAGTAGTTAATGCATATGGACTGGAATACAGTTCCCTGTCATCAGTCATTGTTTCAAGTTTTGATTCAAACTTTTGCAGTGACGCCATCGAATTTTAGCGCCAAAAACTCATTGTAAGGGCTATGACTGGTTTTGCTGTATTATGGATTAAGCCCATTTGGACGGGCCGGGACGGGGCGAATCGCAGCGCAATAATCCGCCTAGATCGCTTGCATACATTTCTTTGGAGCAACGCCCTCTGTGGCGGAATTTTCCGCGGCGGATTTCCGCGAAGCACCCCGCGCGCATTCCAAGATGTGGCCTACAGTGACCATAGATCACGATATCCCTATTAATAATAGTGTTGGCGTTTTAAAGTTCAAGTTTCGTATGACAACTATTAGAGGCGCCACTTTCCATACTTGACGATTCGTATGATAACTACTAGATGGCGCCTCTTTCTATACTTAGCGATTTTAACGTCCCGGCCCAAAACGCTCCGCGCCCCGTCAATAGTGGAAGCTATCCTTTATGGATGAAATATTTCTAACCAACCGTTGCCGTAACTTTGTATACACGTTGAAATTACTTTTTCTGGCTTGTGTTGGGAACGAAATAAAAATCCCACAGTATTCTGTGTACTAGACTAGGCTAGGCTTTAGGCTTTAAGTTACTTCATAGAATTAGGTAAAAATTACTACCGATTACTAGTATTTGCGTAAAAAATAAGCAAACAAATAGATAAACATTTTAATAACCCTCATTTTAGGCTATGGATCCTGTATATTGGTCTTAAACTATTCTACGTATTATTTTTTTGTCAGTTTTATGACTGTTTTAATATTATTGTACAACTCTTATTACGGTCTTAATACCTGCTAACCCAACTAAAATTGTGTACAACAGAAATGTGACATAGTAGACAAGTGAATTATGTGTACGTATTTAAAATATTATAAAAGGTAGGTCAACATGGCAAATACAACTTGAATTATTATGTGCCAGCCTGTCTGTTCGTCTGTCTGTTAGTTTGTGCTATTATTACCCAAAAATTCATGTCATTTCATTATCATTACGATAATGAAATGACATTAAATATATTTTTTTTATCTGCGAAATGTATGTGTTAAGAAGTTGTAACATATTCTAATACATTGCTGTGTTGAGTTTTATTGCTTATACCTACTTTTAAATGGCGCTTTTTAAAATATAACTGCGCAAATTCTAGTTTGCAAATAGTACAGGACTTAAACCTTGTTGTCAACATTGTGGTGTGCAGTCAATAATCTTTGAAAACATTTGTTATGCTTTAAGTTCATAAATATATGATATGAACATATAACGTAACGTAAAGATTCTATACAATTAATAAATGCTCCAAAAGAAAGCAAATGGTAGAGGCTTATGAAAATAAATTATGAACACAGTCTGGTAAATTTGTAAAAACCGCGAGGTTATTAACGTATTAGCCATTAAAAAGGTTGTTAAATTTATGAATTTAAAACTAGACTTTTCAGTCAATAGACGTCGTTTATATTTGGCCTTAGAAATTATGTTAAGAAAATTACTTGAAAGGTCAATAGAACATTCTATTTAAGATTCGCTTTTATTGCTAGTAAAATTGTGGTGAAGCTCGTTAAATAAGTTGAATAGGATGACCCACTTTAGGCCAAAATCAATTATATTTTAAACCACTTTTGTTGCATGAATAAGGCTAAAGATAAGATCATTTATCTTTTATCTATATATTAATACGTGAAACAAAAACTTTGCACCCCTTATTACGAAAATTGCGCAGACGGAGTAGTATGAAATTCGGCACACTTATTGTTTATGTGTAGAAGAAGTGTAGAACGCTAATATTTTTTAATGATAATGTTTATAAAGTGCATTAATTCAAAAAATAAAACATTACACGGACTACCATGCATTTGACACCTACAATCAAATATGTTGATGATAACGATAAAAGATCACAGATGGCGCACAAACTTTAATCGTAATTAAATCGTTAATCAAACTCATACATGCGTGGTGTTTATAGATAGTTCAAATCCTGTCTGGGGCGAAATTTTTTCTTTCTTTAAAATTTATAGAAAATATAGATAATTCGTCGAAAATATTACTAGTTTTGCAAACATTTTTTTGTCATCGTTAATCTTTTGCCAGATAGGCCTTTTTAAATGAGTAAAATACTCCACCTCCCCCTTACTTCTTAATAAAAAAAACATCATAAAAATGCAATTAATTTCAATAAAATCTTGCAACAATAATTGTTGTGATGAACTGTAATGAGCAGGTTCAGAAACTAATAATTTGAAAAACGTTAAAGGAAAAAGCTATTATTGTCTGTGGTATTTTCCTACATTTAGTTAAATGTTACTCAGTACTATCCATATAGATAACTAATTCTATTTTTGCTACTAAAGTTGTAAAGTAACTGTCCATAATGCCCTACTCCCACTTGACCTATTTCGTCTGTTGTCCGTTTTATGATAAAAGACTGCGAATAAGCAAGGATCTTTTTCTCTTGTTTTTTTTTTTACAGGCTTAAAAAGAAGCGTTTTTCTTTTTATCTGATCCGTCAGCATACAAGTGTACGACTCTCCTGATAGTAAGAGATAACCACAGCCTGTTGACGAGTAGCTGTCCAGGGTTTAGACCAATTGTGCATATCATCGCCTCTATGGTCTAGCGGTTCAGTTGTTGGACTTGACTGTATGAGGTCCCGGGTTCGAATCTCGGGTCGGGCAACAAAAAGAAAATTGGGGTTTTCCGATTTTCTAATAAAAAAAATCTTGCTCGGGATAGGATGTGTGCCCGGTTGGCGATAGGCTTGCCACCTATCTCATTGTGGGACTTAGTATCTTTGGCTAGTCGTGGGTGCCCTGGTTGTGCCTCTGCCTACCTCTTCAGGGATATGGGCGTGAAGATACTTTGTGCATGTCTACTACCCTACCCTCTAAATCGGAACATAGCATTGTCAATCGCGGCAGGAACAGGAATAGGTAGACTTGTGTCGTCTTTGCTCGCCTTTTGCAGCAGGTAGGACGGCAGATGATTTTTCTAACGCTGACCTGATCTAACCTAAGGACTTGGACCAGCACAAAGGACGTACTATTGTTGTTGAATTTTGTAGATTCAGATACTTCTCATTTCTAGCTGTGTTGACAAATCTTGTACACCTTAAAACAGAACAATATGTCTATCTGTGCGTGCTGGGCCTGCAAAAATCTTACAAAGTTACCAATCATTGATAAATAAACGTTTATTCGCTTACAGCTCTAGCAAATTGTCTTTTTTACCTATCGTTAAACTTCTACCCCACTAACGTATAATGTCGGTTATAAATCCAACAACAAACTTTTCCTATAAAAACCGCAAATTACAAATGAGTTGGAGCATAACTCGTCATGTAACAATGTTCCTCATCTCCGACGCCACAATGTAGCTTGCTAACTGCGGATCATAATTCTCACGGAACCACGTGCCTAAGCATAAATCTATAACATGACATGAGAACATGCATCACGGTAATGGACGGTGTTGCGGTGGAATGTATTTTAAAAAGTGGCCAAGTGCGAGTTGAACTTGAGAGGTTTTTTTTATGATATTGGAAGGCAAACAAGCAGACGGATTTCTTGATAGTAAGAAATTCACGCTGCCTAGAGACAGCGAAGGTGGTAATGTGTAAAGGTGGTGGTGCGTTGCCAACTCGAGGCCGGGGTGTACTGGCACCCTGGCCTCGGTTTGGCAAAAGTAAGTTTACCGGCTACCTTGCCCTCCAAACCGGAACACGTAATTACGTAATGGCGGCAGGAATACGTAAGGCGGTGGTACCAATCCGGGTGAGTCGCTGCGAGACTCTACCACCTAGTTAGATGTTACGGTGTTAGTGACGGTAAGCCTATGCTCGCCTTTTACGAGCTGCCTGGCAGAAAGGCAGATAGTCTATTCTGCAAAGGAGCCCGGACCAACACGGGGGACCGTCTTCCGTACTAGGAAGCATATAATATGCATGTTTGGGATATTCGGACAGCCGCATCAGAAACGTCTGTTACTTTTTAATCAGTTATTATTTCGACATTTTTCGATACAAAATTGTGAGTTAATGACATATTATATCTTAATTACCGTCACAGTATGGCCGTTAATGTTTATGGGCTTTAACCCTGTTACTGCTATTTTGGTATAGTGGCTATTGAAGGCGGTGTTGCTACTCATCTTGATAGGGATATAGGGAGGGCCACCCCTTACCTATTCCTAATTGTGAGTTTATGGCGCTACGCTCGCTATCGTATTGGTAAATAATTTGTACGAAAACTTTGAATAGCGCTTCTACTGATAACTAAAAAAACTTATTTTTCTGACCAGAAGCGCTATATATTTCGATCCGTGAATTTCTGAATGCAATAAATAACAACTCATGGCAAAGGCTCTGATAGTGTAAGAGTAAAGAGGATATTATGTTAAATTGATGGAAGAACACAAAGATATGTCAATAAGGATTAAGATGCAGTATACACTTCACCTAAGAGGGGATCCTGCATCGAACAAATAAAAATAACTAGTAATGAACCATATCCAAAAAGTGAAATGAAAAATATCAATAACAATTAAATGTATTGAAGTTAATAAACGTGTGTAATGATAATGATAAGTTATTATTTTAATTAAGTATATAATAGTGTTATAAACTGCTTTAATTCTTATTGTTAATAATTTTAATTAAATACTAATGTGAATGATAATAAATGTATGTAATTATAAATATCGATGTAATTGACAAGAAATAAAATGTTTTTTTTTATTCTTGTTTTATTTATTTTATCTACACTTAAGTAAGGTTTACGTTATTTTAGATTTGGCTACGGAACCCTTAAAATATGTTGATATTAAATTGATCAAGTTTCTTCCTGATCCACAAGTTGAGGCTATTTTATTCGCTTGTAAAATATTGTCATTACTGCAAGTCAATATAATATGTTTATGTTACTTTTAAGACGGAAGCTATTTTAAAAATGTATTGATAGTAAATTATTGTATAAGATTTACATCAATTTAATTATGAAATATCAACTCGATAAGCTTTGAAGTTACAAAATATTTCTTTACTTGTTAGCGTAATAAACGAACTTATTTTAATTAAGATTTTTTCAGTGTGATTAATTAAATTAGTGTTGGACTTGAATGCATGAGGTCCCGGGTTCGAATCCCGGGTCGGCCAACAAAAAGAAAATTGGAATTTTTTCTAATGAAAAAATGTTGGTCGGGATTGGAAATGTGCCCGGTTGGCGATAGACTTGCCACCTATCACATTGTGGGACTTAGTGTCTTCGGCTAGTCGTGGGTGCCTTGGTTGTACCTCAGCCTACTTCTTCGGGGATATGGGCGTGAAGATACTAAAAATTTTTTCAAATTTTTTGAACACTTTAACCTCAAAATCTTAATAACATTCATATTTAATGACGTGGCATTATGACGGCAGGAATAGGTAAGACTTAGGATCCTTAACAAGTTGTTGCACAACAATCCATTATCAGTGGTCTTGCTAGTGCTATTTTAATTCGTGCTTACCTTTTCCGAGCTGCTGGCATAGAGGTAGATAGTCTAATTTACTCAGCGGACCTGGACTAGCACTATACTAATTTTTATGGTCTTTAAAGTAAAAATATTTAGTTCATCTTGAAAACAGATGATGGTGTAATATATATACTGTCATCCTATCCTATTAATATTATAAATGCGAAAGTTTGTAAGTATGTATGGATGTTTGTTACTCTTTCACGCTCGAATGGCTGAACGGATTTGTCTGAAATTTGGAAGACAGATAGATTGTGACCTGGAATTAACATATAGGCTATTTTTAATCCCGATCGCACACCGGGTTTCTGTGAAAACGCGGGCGAAGCCGCAGGTAGCAGCTAGTAAATATATAACTTTGACAATACAATAAATTAGCCGACTCAGCAACCTTCGTTTTGATTAACGGTTAATAGCAGTTTGAATGTGAAAAATAACAACATTTTTTGTAGTATTTTCTAAACTCTCATTTTTATTCGAAGATGAATGTTAGTTTGAAGATATGTATGTATGTAAGATCTAATTAATGAAATAATAATAATAGTGAAAACCATAAAAAAATCATTTTTTTTTTGAAAAAATTTTGAAATTTCCAACACAAAATTCCAACTACATATGCATGTCTATTATGTACAAAATCCAAGGTTTTATTTTTCGTTACGCTGTCATTTACGCGGTGTATAGATATTAAATTCTGTTCGTTTGTTTAATTAAAACTTAAAAACGTCTAAGCGGATCAGGTTGATTCTGGATTTAAATTAATTTGACAGTTCAAAAAAGCTTTAAAGATGAGAAAAATTACAATAACATAGAGAAAAAAAATATTTATTTATTCATACAAACATTGCTATTTATTAATTTCCTGAGGAACAAAGTTCACCAGGTTTTTTATTTCAGATGATATTATAATTTATATTATTTTGTATTGCTATATTTGTGTTGTGGTTTATTACATGTAAAATTCATCACAATAATCTTAATCTTATTATATTTCAAATAAATGTGAATTAATAATAAATTAAACCCAAACTTCTGGCCCCAACGCAAGAAAAATTAGCGTGTAGGTTATCTATGGCCCGAAAAATGACGTGGGTTACATTGTTACCCAGTTAATCAAAGGGTCCCATGGGAGAGCTAAATAAGTTGTTTGTAATTAAGGGCAAAGGTAATAGTTAGTCAAAATTATATAAATATCAACCTGTGCTTTACTAATTAAGCTGTTTACCTGCGACATCCCCAAACTTTCATTTCCTTAGTACACCGACGGTTGAATTTTGAAAACAAAAGTATATTATATTTGTACGTGAGTTTTTAAAGTGCACATAAAATTTCAACATAATCGGTTTAGCGGTTTAGCTGTGAAAGGGTAACAGACAGACAAAGTTTAACACTTGTATTATTTTAATATAGATGAAAGTTGTATTCAAATTTCATCACTTTTAGATTTACTTATTTTAGTTGTTGTAGGAAACAGAGATAAGTAGGTGGGCGACTTTTGTCTTTTCGTCTATATAACTTGAGAAGTAATTACTAAATACACAGATACACAGAGAGCTACAGATTACATACGACATTTAATATTCACGTTTATTCATACATTATTCAGCTATTTAAAACCGTCAGAAGAACGACAAGAAGAAGCTCTTTGGAGGGCATGCAGTGAGGTGATCTGGCGTTGCGGTGGAGGGTTCAATACTCAAAATGAGGCCAAAGCTGTTGTTGCACTTCCAACTGGTCAAATATATGTACAGCACAGCTCCCAGTACTATCAAGATGGGATTACTGAATTGGTAAGTTTTTGTTTATTTTTTTACGGAGATGTGACGCAAACATGCAGACAAAATTCCTGCCAATAAATATATTAAATTGATGCGCATTAATCATGACAATGGCTGAAACAAATCCTTTTGGGTTAGTGTATTTTTGTACGAGGAATTTTATATCATTTTGTTTACATTTGCGGCCAACTGCGAAATTGCCGGCAGAACTGAAAACTTGAATGTTAACGTTGTGCATTTTGCTTGTACTAATAAAATATTTTTTTTCATTAAATGGTTCGTATAAATTCTATAATTTATGCTGTAAAATAAATTATCAATTTAAAAATTTTTTTGAGAACAAAAAAAAAAATACTGCGCGTTGTTGGATCTTTAAACTATCTCACGATGAGGCCGCAAACAAATTGAATACATCGAAACTAAAATAACAATGTGAAATGCGGCGACAACATTCTGTGGATTTACTCCCATCTTACAAATTTTCGATCAGATTGCTTGCCCAAGCGCGAGTTTAAAAATTTTTACCCACTGCAAAAAGTAGACAGCGCCGCTAGAAATATCTGCTGAGCTAGTACCGGTTAGTTACCGGCTTTTATCGCGAATTTTTGACCAAGCAGCAAGGAGCACCGACGTTATGTTTTATGATTGTAAATGTGTGCGTATCAATTATTTCTTGTCTGTTCGTTTATTTTTATTCTTAGTTATTAGACACTTTTAAACCGCATATAATAAATAAGAAATGTTTGAAATAGTTAGAAAATTAAACCATATTTAGGCAAAAATAAATTTCTCACCGAAAATATCAAATCTCACACGCAGTCTAGTGCAGGAAACATTGTAAAACAGTAAAGAAATGCATAGTGTATACATTTTTCACTTCACAACCATGTGGCAGTTGCAAAACGGCCAAGTCACATATTTTGACCAAGTTGCAGCTGTAGTGAACCCATTGCAGTACCTGCAGCTATGTAGTATAGGTAAGAAAGCAAAATAAGTAGCATAAAACTGAAAGTATTGGAGGTAATTCAATTATGTATTATTTTCAAGCTGCACCTATTTGAGTACAAGAGTTTGGAGGATCTGCAGATATTTATGAAACGTTACCTCTATCTGGTATGTATCTACTGTTAAGCTTCTAGATATTTTTTTTTATTTTACCGTGCAACCATTACTTAACAATATTGTCTTCTAGCTGAGCCGACAGACATTGTCCTGTGCAATGAATATTGATTATATTTGCACAATTATAAACGCTCTCCTGACATTGACTAACATGACAAATAAACAACTATCACAATTGGTCCTTCCAAGCCTGTGGAAATGACCAAAGGAAATAGAGGTTAATTTTTGCATATAGAACTAGCCGTTCCGGCGAACTTCATATCGCCTAACATTACTAAAAAAATAATGAAATATAGTTTTTCTGATTTTCTCTGCGATTATACCGGGCTTTCTTTTCATATAAACCTTCTCTTGACAATAACCAACACATCAAAATAAAATTAGTTAAATTCGTAAATCAGTCCAGGCGTGATGCGATGACCTAGGGAAATAGGGATTCATTTTCTAATTATGCATAAGCTGTAAGGCTTCAGATTGCATAAAGAATACATACAACTTATTTGTTTAGCAAACAGTGTGACATTTTTAACCAATTCCAAAAAAGAAGAGGTTCTAAATTTGACTACATGTTTTTTTTATGTTTTCTGTATGTTTGTTAAGCGATTTCTTCGTTAATAGCTAATCGAAGTCGATGGATGAAGAAAAAATAGGTCAGGATTACGAAGTGGTCCCATATTAGATGTATCATTATCTAAAAATGCAAATGCATTAACTACTAATAGGATGATGTTAACTTTTATGTGGGACCTTTTCGGAAACATTTTGCTATCTTTCGAAAAAATAATCATCAAATCGTGATGTGGTACCCAATGAAATAGTTTTGCTCTTCATTATGTGTTTCTGTTAAAAATGGTGATAGTAATAGACAAATAAAAAAAATAATTGTGGGAATTTTATTTTCGGTGCTCACTCTTAAGATGAACATAATATGATGAAAAATGAACTAAACTAAACTCCACTATTTTTATTAGCGGAATGAAAATCATTCCGCTGTCAAAAATAGTAGTTTGGTTCCGATTGAGACTACGAAAAAAAAATGAGTTCGTGGCGCTTTACAAATTTCAGCCCCTTTGTCCAATGTCATGTTGACGGGTTAATAAGCGGAAGGATTTTGTGATTGTAAAATCGTTCCCGGTTGACATCAAAGGTAGTGAAATTGCGTTGTCAATCTAAGATTGAGATATTAAGTCTCTTGTACTAGTAATTTTCTCAGGTTTTTTCCAGGTTTCCACGATCATGGCAAGTAATGTTGCAATGATTTGTTAACTTAGGCAGGCAGCTTACAAGCTGCCTGGCATAGTGGCAGATGGTCTATTTTACTCAGCGCACGCAGACTAATACGGTGAACTGAAAAACGTCTTCTATTTCAGTCTAAAGGCAGCTCGTATTTGTTACCGCCAAAACTCCCGGTCTGATAACCATAGGAAATGCGAGCTTCACTTCCAGTCCCAATATATCTAGCACAAACAACACCATACTACACCTTCGCCTCCGGTCTCGGCGACGAAAAACTCTTCTCCGTCCGGAGCCTAACGCCGAGCAAAGAGCCGTATCCCTCTAATTGATCCACCCAATAACCAGAACGCAGCACCAAGTTGAGGTGCGTTCTCCCGTGTTGGTCCGGGCTCCTTTGCAGAATAGACCATCTGCCTCTCTGCCAGGCAGCTCGTAAAAGGCGAACATAGGATTATTGTCACTAACACCGTGACATCCTACTAAGTGGTAGAGTTTTTTTTTTAATCAAAATAATAATCATCATTTTCGACTTCGCAGCGACTCGCCCGGATTGGTACCTCCGCCTTACCTATACGTTTGCCATAACGTCCAATGCATGCCGTTGACGTGTTCCGGTTAGGTAGCCAGTAAACTTACTTTTGCTCGAGCCCTAACATACCGGCCTCAGGTTTGCAACTAACTATGGTGTCTCTAGGTGGCGTGGAATTTCTTACCATCAGGAAATTCGTCTGCTTGTTTGCCTTCTATTCTCATAAAAAATACAGCCCTTGTTGCTGGCGTTGTAAGGGACAGTCCAATCCATTTAAAAATTACGTCTCGGGCACTCTATTTGGCCACCAAGTCCGGTGAAGTTGTAAGAACCGCGATGTTGGCAACGCAACAGTTATTAAAAAAATTCATCCCCATTATGTGTAAAATTACCAATTCAAACTCAATTGAAATTGAGTCAACCGCCCTGTCCCATATAACAAGTGTTTCAAAAGTTGATATCCACCAATCAATCAATTGTGTTTCACCATTTTTATTCACGTTTGGAACCTCCAATTCCCGAACGTGTCAACAAAATGGCTGCTACATTTTATCACTTTAACGGTTTGTCTACATTCAAGAGCGGACGGGTTGGTCAAACAAATTCTATTCCATTTTAAACATTTTAGGTTTTGAGGTCACAGCACTTTTCATAGAATATGTGGTCCCTGTATACGTAGCTACAAAATGTTTTAAGAACAGTTAGTTATAGCTTAAAACCAGAAGATAGTAATAACCTGTTTTCCCGTGTTGGCCCAGGCTCCTTTGCATAATAGACCATCTGCCTTCCTGCCAGGAAGCTCGTAAAAGGCGAGCATAGGCTTACCGTCACTAACACCGTGACATCCTACTAAGTGGTAGAGTTTCGCAGCGACTTGCCCGGATTGATACCACTGCCTTACCTATTCCTGCCGCCATAACGTCCAATGCTTGCCGTTGACGTATTCCGGTCCGGAGAGCAAGGTAGCCGGTAAACTTACGTTAGCTCGAGGCCTAACATCCCGGCCTCAGGTTGGTAACGCACCAATACCACATTTGGTGTCTCTAGGTGGCGTGAATTTCATACCATCAGGAAATCCGTCTGATTGTTTGCCTACCATTATCATAACAAAAACTGTGGTAATATAGGTGACCACGTTTAAACTTAACAACAATGTTTAAGACACAAATAACGAGGTAGCTTTTTTATGTGGAAAAAATCACCGTACATGACTCACCTGTTGGTAAGAGACAACCGTAGCTTATAGACGACATATATGTTATGTGTGCGTCCCTGTCCTTAGGCCGGGATGTAAGGCATATTGTATCTACCGGCTACCCTACCTTCCTTTCTAATTTTGCACGAATTGCTTTAACTATCAGAATGAAAGTACTGTAATGTATGTGGTAGAATACAATATTCATTTATTGCACTATCGTATACAACTATGACACCACAAACATTCACGCAAGCGCCCTGCGCCGTCTTACGAATTCTTATGAAATTTCAGGTCACGTGTCTTGACGCAAGTTTAGAAGTTTTTACCCATTCCAATAAAAGTGCGCAACGCCGCGAAAGAAATTTTCACTTCAAAAATATTTATTCTTTGATTACTTGGTGTAAACCTGGGAAATACTTAGGAATCCATTACAATAACTTATATACAATAGTGTGAAAACTTAATTTAGAAGGTTAATAAAAAAACAAATTAGTTTTGAATTTTTTGACGGTTTTTTTGGCATTTATTTTTAAATTAAATTTTATATTTATAATAAGAGACCAAGTACCTAAGCTACAGAGACACTCAGTAAAAAATCGACACCTTCGTTTGCTCTTCAGGTTTTAGTAGTTGTTTATTTTGGACTGACATTGGGGTTTTTGCTTTTTTAAATAAAATAATGATTAAAATACAAGTGTAAAGTAAATGCAAAGTCATACAAAGTATGTACCATCATTTCAGTCAAATTATTGTTTTTAAACCCTTAGGTTTTGTTATTTTTTTTTAGAAATAATTTATTACTACACTTGTACTTTCCACAAAATATTCTTTATTATTATATTTTAGCCAACCTGTTTAACTATTCAAGCATCATTAGGGCTATAACATCTAAAGTTTTGTTGAAAATAATACCAATTAATTGTCAACCTCAAACTGATGGTATTTTTTTATTTATAAATATACTCTATTAAACTCGTTTTGTAACAAGTTGTATGTGGTCTAAATAAAAAAAAAGAACACATATTACGTCATAACTTGATAGACATTAAGTTTAATGAAACAAGGACAGGCTTATTATAAGATTATATAACCAAAAATTGAAACGTTGAAACAGAATTGATGGCATAAATTCGTTAAAAGCAAGAAAAAGAAACACAAGCAAATATACTTATAAAGTTAAGTTAAATATTGCTAATTTTATGCTACTTATACTTATTTATTGTATGTTTTTATATACTCATACAAGAAAACTAATTTAGTAATAGCAAATACATACCAGTTATAAACACAAAATATGGTAGTGCGATACCAAAACAAATCTTTACTGTAACTTTTAAAATTTACCGGTTTTCTTCAAGGACATAGGAATTATTCTGTACAGAGGCCCCCTCATACGAACGAAATTCCTACACAATTATACTGTTTCAATCATAGTTTTTATCGTATGTCACATAAGTGCTCGAGGTGAGATAGTAATTTAAAACAACATATTATAACCAGGAATAGCCCTTCATGAATATTTGTTTTGAAATTTCTTTCTATTTCTTTTCATGGACCGTACTTTGCTACTCTCGTAGTTCTATTTAATAAAAAATGACAGCTGCTTGCACATAACTTAAGACATTTTGTCTCTGCTACAAGTTGTTGCAGAACATTACCTAACGAGTTTAAACTGAAATTAACGCATTGAATTAAAAACCTCCTCCAGTTTAATTACATGTAATAAGATGAAATTAATCATAACATAGATGTTGAGATACATGCATGTAAAGAGGAGTCCCTGACCGCTAATTACTTTTATCGGTTTAAGCTAAAACAGAATAGCAGAAAACATTAAAGAACAGTATACATTGTGTATTGCATGCACAAAGGATTATCTTTCTTAATCGCTGTAGCAAAAAAAGCGGATATCATAAATTTAAGCCCTTTGTGAGTTTTTTCTTTAAAAATAATGTACTTCTTACCAAACTGCTTTATGACGTGTGTGCATCGGATCTGGCTTTGTATGTAGGTATATACGTGGACAGGGTGTGAGGTTTTCACAACCCATGGACACCTGTTCGCAGTGTCAGTGGAAAAGTCTATTTTTTATATCTGAAGTTCAATTTCATGCATTGTCTACTTTAAAAAATGACGGATGTTGATAAAATTTATGTGAAACCATCTTAATATCCTTAGCCTGCTTTCTCCTTTCAATGAAAGCAAACGCTAAATTATTATAAAATCAAAAACAAGAAATAGAAAAATTTACATGTTAAAGTTCTTTATGTGCATTTTTTTATCATATTTATATGGTAACCACGTTGGAATCATGATCTACCTTCTAAAAAATAATCGTTTTGTTATAAGCGAAATAATCGCATAGCAAACTAAATGACCTCTTTGAAATCGTTTTAAAAATAAGCACGGTTTTTTATTTTTAATATTGGCAAACCAGTATTTTCAGCTTACGTCCCCGCAGGAGGTTGGTAGAGGCACAACTGTCACGACTAGCCGACTAAGTCCCACAATGTGATAGGTGGCAAGGCTATCGCCAACCATGCACATATCCAATCCAGGGCAACGTTATTTTTTTAGAAAATTTGAAATATACATTTTCTAATTTTTTTGTTTCCCGACCTAGGGATCGAACCCAAAACTTCAAGAAGTCAACGACGCCAGACCGCTAGACCACATAGGAGATAAACCAATATAGTAGTTTAAATACACGTTTTAAATCAAAGAAGACCGCTTTTGTGTTACATCGGTTAAATATTATTGATGACTATATATTTATAAAATATACTATTTTTAGTACACAGTGAAAATTTATTTATTTATTTACAGTTTCAAGCAGAAGATGGATCCGGGTCATTGCTGCTTTTGTACGCGTGTATTTTGTCTAGGGGATGTGAAAAGTAAGCAATGTATTAGTTATATGCTGGTTATTATGAAAAATCGGGTAATAAGTATACTGCAACATTATTTGAACTGTTACATTAACCTTAACATACGAGTACTTGCATAATATTTATATACTTTATGGGAAAACTTCAGGGATAAACAAGTACACGTAAATTTTCCTCATGAACTCCATCTGTTGGTGAAACCAAATCTATATATTAATACGTGATGCCAAAAGTTTGGACCCCTGTTTACGAAAAGTGCGTGGAAGGAGGAGCATTAAATTTGGCACACTTATAGTTTATGTGTAGGAGAAGTGCAGAACGGTCACATTTTTCAATAATAATTCTTATAGAGTACATTAAATCAATAAATAAAACGTTACTCACACTACCATGTATTGACACACACTAACAAATAATATTGATGATAACGATAAAATATCACAGATGGCGCATTAAAAATTTGGAAACAAAGTAGTTGGTCTTGAAAAATGAAGATGGCGTTCTTATCAACAAGAATTTCGACCAATTGGCGACCACTAGAAATAGACCAATAGAAATTAATGATTGATTTAGCATGTAAGGAGTTTACTTTGTTATATGAAATTTTGAAAAACCTAAACCCTATCAAATTACACATGCAAATTAAGTCAATCCCTTTGGAAGGAATCCCTAATTCAAATATATTTTATTCATGTGGATCTACACAAAGATTCTCCTGACGCATCTATATAATTCTTAAAACTACCACCGGATCGGAACGCGGCCATTTACTGAGAATATCCGGCGAAAGAAACTCAGCGGGCTTGTCTTTTTTTTATAAATCTAATTTACAAAACTGTGTTACATATTTAAATTTTAGTGACTGGTTTGAGGAGCAATTAATTCCAAGTATTTCTGTCTTCTAATTATTCTGAAATCTTATCATAACCCATATCATACAACTTCAATTTAACACATTTTTTAAATATGTTAATCCCAGATTTTTTTTTAATTTTTTTTTATGATATTGGAAGGCAAACAAGCAGACGGATTTCCTGATGTTAAGAAATTCATGTCGCCTAGAGACACCAAAGGTGGTAATGGTGCGTTGCCAACCTGAGGCCGGGATGTTAGGCCTCGAGCAAAAGTAAGTTTACCAGCTACCTTACCCTCCGAACCGGAACACGTCATGACGTTATGGCGGCAGGAATAGGTAAGGCGGTGGTACCAATCCGGACGAGTCGCTGCTAAACTCTACCACCTAGTAAACTACAGTAGTACACCTAGTTTATTTCAAACTGACATACAGCTGGGTACTTTGTTTCATAATTTTTTGCAAATGACTGATTACACCTTATAAGGATGCTGTTACTATCGTGCTAAATCTATATTTTGCAGTGTCAAAAAAGATCTCGATGGAAAGTTGACATATCTGGTCTCGACACAAGTTGAAGGTTCTCTGAACGTGACCACTTTGCTGCTTACTGGACGAGCTACTCCATACCTTCATAATGGCGTCCAGTACGTGGGCGATGAGGATCACTATGTAAGTTATTAACAAATACCTACCTAAATATTTATGACGTAGGGATGTGTGAACATTATTGTCCTTTTTATTTTAAATATTACTGTTACCATAACATCAGTGCTATTATTTCCGTTATCAAACAAAACAGAAATACTTAAAAACTAAGCCAACATTGGAAACACACCATGACGATCCATGTTAGACGGTGAAGACTCTTTCAAATAGTCCGGCTTATTGCATTATGTGGATGATTCCACTATCTAACCTAATACAAAGTTATTGCGACACAGACTATAACGTTTTTCACATTAGTAATGTATTATAATTAGTAATAATATAAAATATGTCTATATTTTTAGGACAGAACTCCCGGAAAGACATGATTGCTTTATGAGTGAAAGTAATTGATAATGACCTAGACACAAATAAACTTATTTTATATATTGCATAAAATTAAAAAATTAAATCCACACACAACACGTCTGTCGTTGTTGGAAACTAAGCCCCAAATCAAATCAAATCAAATCAAATAATATTTATTCAACGTAGGTACACTTGTACACTTGTCGACGTCAAATCATAACATAATAGCAAACTATACAAAAACAATATTATTAAATTAAATCAAATAAAAGTATATATTACATATTGTAAATATGTCAATCACTAAAATATCTTAATTAGTTAATTGATAATATAAAATAATCAAAACAAAACAATTATCATTAAAATCAATAAGGAAATAGAATTAAGACATAGACTAACAATAACAATTTTACAAAATTAAGAGAATAAATAACCGAAAGATAAAATCAGGTTGTCATTGTTACTAATAACGGTCAATTTTGTACTACAGTTAAATATTTTTAAAAGTTTTTATCTTGTCCCGTCTTGGAACTGTAGTCGGTTAGATACACACGCTAATTCTATGATCTGCGTGTATCGGGGATAGTGGAAACCACACAAAAATAAATTAACAATTAATTTTAACCACACTAAAACTCCGAAAACGTTTTTAATTCTTTCTGCGTTAATAAAAATGTGCAAAGTTTCAAGTTATTTAACTGAAGTTAAACGAGTAAGTGGATCGGTAAGTGATTAACACGCCCATGGACATCAGAACTGTCACGGATTCGTTGCTGTTCTTTTAGGAATGTGTACGCTTCTTTTTAAAGGTTCCTAAGTGGTATCTGTTTATATATACTATCATTGAAAACTGGTTTGAAAAAAAAGTGTTCTAGATAAGAACATCCTACGAGAACGTCCGGTAAAGACTAGCTACGCATCATGGTGGTGGAATAAAATATAAGCACTGTCGTCTGTCGTGATGTCAGAAGGTGAAACAACAAGTAAACACACCAGAATTTGAGAATTTTGAACGCAGTAGTATTCCAAGAAATCCAAGAAAAGAAAGAAGTATAAAACGACTTTGATTTCATGAATGATGGAGTCTAAATAGCAAAAAATGAGTATGTTCCTCGGTGTCATTGGGATTCCGTAGGAAATAACGGAAAAAGTTGTTACCGTACATACAGAGATATCTTTCTTTTTCCTCAGTCAGTTAAAAAAGAAACTGAAAAGTCGGAGGTCAGTCACAATACACTTGATATTAAACTAACAAGAAAAGAGCGTAATCATTCCTAAAAGGTCGGTAACGCATCTATGATACTGCTGATGTTGCGGATGTTCGTGGGCGGTGGGGATCACTTTCCATCAGGTGACCCACTTGCTCGTTTGCCTCCTTTTGTATAAAAAAAACACCTGCTTTTAAACAAAACAGGCTCATCAAAATCGGTTAATCTAACAAAGAAAAAAAGTAAGAAAAGCATACTACCTATAACTACATAAGTAAAATATTTTAACCAAATATTAACATGATAAATTTATAATAATAAATAAACATAAATTAACAAAGCAAATTCAACAAATCTATCTGCTTGGATGTCGAGGAGTTTGTATTGCCGTTTCTTTTCGAACTGGCTAGGTTTGAATACATACATACATACATATCTACATGCCAATTCCGATACGAGGTAGGAAAAGATTATCGAGTGCCAGACCTCACGATCCTAACAATATGTTTTAAACATATATTTTTAAAGTTTTTGGTTAAAATAGTGAAACTTGTAATAAAACACAACAATGACAAATAATTTGCTTAAAAGTTAAAATATATGTAATTAAATATTATTTTTATGAACATTAAAATGTTTGCAAAGCAAAATTTGATATAATATGTTTGTAAACTTAAATATTTCTGTAAATTTTTTCAGAAATATTTAAGTTTAACATTTTTATTTCACTTAAAAACACGTTTAGTAATATATTACACGTTTAGTAATAAATTAATAATAGTTAAATTGAAACCCCCATTATCTGAGAACATTGAAAAAATGTTTCCCATTTTAAAATATATCAACCAGTTGTAAGACGCACCCCTTAGAACGTATTCATAAAATATTTAATTGTTGTAATACGCCTGCCTTACATCCAGCTTTAGCAATAAAGTTATTCATCTCCAAGACGAATACGAGCTGCTTTATTTCACTAGCATATTGTTTACGTTCTTAATAAAGTCGAATTGCTAACATAAGCTTTATTGTCTTTTTTATTGACAATTTCATCGCGTCTTTTACGAATTCTAATTTTTTTACTTGAGTTAAGTAATGAGAATTTTTGACTGTTGCAATATTAGCTTTTTGCCATTATTTTATTATATGCACCATTAATTTTTGAAGTTACCATTAATGTGGTTAAAATATCTATTGAACAAACATTTCGAGCAAATTATTATTCTAAACTAGTAAAATAGAAAAAAATCCTTTCATACAAAATATGTAATAACCCTACAACCAAAAGTCACAACCCGAACGATTTAACTGTGACGTTACTTGTCATTTTTGATTAATTTATATTTTTGAAGTGAAAACTTCTTTAGCGGCGCTGCGCACTTTTATTCGAATGGGTTAAAACTTCTATACTCGCGTCAGGATCCTGATCGAAAATTAGTAACACGGCGCAGGGCGCTTGCGCGAATGTTCGTGTTGTAATGTTTGTGTACGATAGCGCAATAAATTAATATTTTATTCTACTATATAAATGACAGTACTTTCATACTGATAAACCAATTCGTGCAAAATTATTCCCCAACCATTCTAAAATATTAAAAAATGCACAACGTTAATGTTCAAGTTATCACTTCTGCCGGCACTCACGGAGTGCAACCCGTTTTTTATG
This sequence comes from Calephelis virginiensis, assembly GCA_002245475.1. Classification (NCBI taxonomy): domain Eukaryota; kingdom Metazoa; phylum Arthropoda; class Insecta; order Lepidoptera; family Riodinidae; genus Calephelis; species Calephelis virginiensis. The sequence continues at coordinate 38,856 of NJDC01012043.1, read as the reverse complement.
TTGACTATTAAAGATCGGCTTGGTAACGGTAACAAAGATGCTATCGCTACCTGAACCCTTGCGGCGAATTCGAGGCGCCACGCGGGACACCAGAAGAGGAGTCGCATTTTAGCGGAGAGCGAAAAAAATTCGTTCGAGTTGTACTTTTTTCCCAAATAGCTCAATAGAGGCGAATGCAAGTTTGCAACTAATACCGTGACTGTAACTAGGTAACGTTTGGCTTTGATTACATTATATTAGCAATATCACGTTACGTATTTGTTTCAACCACAACGTCATTGCTCGCCACTGTTGTGTTCAGTTCCAAAGTGTGGGTAGCCGGCAATCTTACTTATTTTTATTTTAGCACTTGCCCTGTGCTTAGGATAGATTTCTATAAATTTTTAAAGAAAGAAAATATTTCGCCCCAGACAGGATTTGAAACTGTAACCTTTCGTCTCAAGCCGACGAATGCTCTAACCAATTGAGCTACTGAGGATTCAAGTCCCGTGGCGAAATTTTTAATTCCTTTATAACCCGTCAACGCGGGTAGTTATGTCCTATAGATACACAATTCTAAAAAAACAGGTTACAGGAAAAAACAGTTTAAAGGAAAGGTTACAGGTTCAAATCCTGTCTAAGGCGAAATTTTTTCTTTCTTTAAAAATTTATAGAAATCTTATTTATGCAAGAATCCTAAGTATCCTTGCCAACAGCAAGAGACGTATATTTTTTAGAAATTTCATCAACTTGTTTGCTAGTGTAAAAAACTCTTTCAAAAATAAACATAGCGACTTTCGTATGCCGTTACTTTGGGTTAATATACGAGTACCTTTAAAAATGTATCTAATTATCGCTTCGTTTACATAGTGTGAGGCGCAGTCGACTTTCCAAGAAAAAGTAGAATTTTTAATAAACTGAACTCTTTTATATTTATTTATATGAGTTTTCCGGTTATATAATTTTAAATCGCCTGCGTGATCTAGCGGTCCAAGTGTTGGACTAGACCTCTTATGATCCCCGGTTCGAATCCCGGGTCGAACGACAAATGTAAAATGTGTTTATTCCAATTTTCTAATAAAAAATAATGTTGCTCAAGATTGGAAATGTGCCCGGTTGGGGATAGGCTTGCCACTTATCATATTGTGGGACTAAGTGTCTTTGGCTAGTCGTTGAAGCCCTGGTGGTGCCTCTGCCTACCTCTTCGGAGATATGGGCGTAAAGATACTTTTTTTTAATTTTGAACATGATCCGCTTTTAATAATACTTCATAATTATTTACTTGACGACACAATAAATTAAAGTCATTATCTACAGTTTTACTATATTAATAGCAACGTTTTTGAGAAATATTTTTCGAAAATTTGGTTTTTTGGTATGTTCCTTTGCTCTTCCGGATAAAGTGCGCTCAGTGTAGCTGCTAGAGAGAGGCATTTCATTTTTTACTTGATTTTTTCACATAACTTTGAAGTCACTTTAGGAAGCATATTTATTTTTATAAGTTTCTAGGTACTGTAAAAAAAAAAAACAAATTTATTGTTGTCAGATATTTAGCTTGTGGACAAAAGTGTGCCACATGTTATTTCTATACAAACAAAATTAAATAGAAACCATTTTAGAATGTCTACCACTTATTTTATTTTAATTACCCATAGTTAAGTACAAATGTAAATTGTACTACTAACATATAATCATATATTGGTACCAAAACCCAATAAATAAATTATTATTGTTTTCTATCAATACCCTTGGTGACAAGTGATTCTTTTGGACCAAGGTTTCACTTAAATCACTTTCAGAATTAACCGAATTACATGGACTTCTGTTGACGATCAAAAAGTTTACTTCTTTTAATTTGGTTACTTTAATTTATTCATAGTACCCTGGTCATTACATCATGGACCGCACGTTAAGAACCCTTGCTAAGGCGCTTACGTCATGTTTTATTTAAATTGTAAAAAGAAACTTACAATTTAAACTCGCGCTTTGTTCCGCAATCCCCTGGCGATATAGCGATGGGGTTTAAAGTCTCTAAACGAATTTCACATTCAATCCTAGATAATGCTGATTAGAAAAGGTTTTCATGCTTGGAAAAATAAGTTTACACATACATACTAAAATTACGTATTTAACTGGCATGTTTATTTTAAGAAGGTTCAACTAAAAAGTATCTTCACCCCCGTATCACAGGAAAGGTAGGCAGAGGTACAACTAGGGTACCCATGACTAGCCGAAGACAATCAAGGCCCACAATGTGAAGGCGGCAAAACCTATTGCCAACCGGCGTTCACGCGTTCTTTTATCTAATACGGCATTGAACTCGGAATCTCATGAAGTCATGTAAAACACTGGATCTCTAGATCACATTTAATAATAAATTGTACGAATATTGGTTTCGGAAAAGTGCGACCACAATCACGTGACCATGCAGATAAATTTACAAATTATAAACTGACTCGGCAAATTTGGTACAGCTTCGATGTAATGGGTCCACTTGGGGGGACCAGAAATCCTATGCATATATATACGGCCCAAATTTCAACATAATAGGTCTAGCTAATTAGGAGCCGTTAGGTGATAAATACACACATAACTTTATAGATATGTATTCAGATGAATGTTACCAGGCAATGCCTCAATTCGGCGTTTTATCTCGGAGCGCGGTTGGTCTACTTGTATGGTATGGTGGTGACGATAAACATGGGAAGAACATATCTGAGCAGTACCCTGGATCTCGGTTAAAGACTCCTGCTCTGCCAATATGGGTATGCTACTTTTCTATTTCAATGGGATAATTAATTTGACCAGCTAGCATGCATAAAGGTTCTTTTTACATAAGTAGAAGAATGTAGTAGTATACTAGTCGTCATGTTTGCTTGGTAGCAGATTGTAACATCTCGCCTCGATTGGTACCTTGTTGGTAAAAATACACAAGGCTTATGATAGGCAAGGCCTCAGATCCCGGCTTCAGCCAGGGACGCAAGGTAAATTGTGGCTATAGGCAACGATTTCCCCTTTCTACCTGGAGAGTTGCTTGCTTCTTCGCCATCTTTTATCATTACCATGTCATAACTTTGAAAGACAAGGAAGGCATTTTCCTAATAAAATTTATAAATTTCAGAGTCGGCACTTGGTGGAACACTATTATTTAGAACTTTATTTTATTCTGTAGCAAATAAGTTTTACTTTTCACAGCATCACCAGGGCCTTACAACTTAAAAATAAATAAACGGAACTGACGTTATAGTTATTTATTGACAATCAGTGTGGAAAAGTACTATTGCTGCTTTTTTTTAAAAAAAGAATGTGTAAAACTTTTGACTGCATTTATCCTTTTCTTTCTTTAGGTTTTGGCCTTCACGTTAGTATTTAGCCATTAGTCAAGTAGAAATTTGCATCAAATTTGATATCAATTTCAATAAATTTTAATTATTCACCAGTCATAAGTCGTCAGGAAGTCATGTCAGGCTCTTGTGTATAGATGTATCCATATAATTTGCACAATAATCCCGACCACCGATCAGCAGCACACCTATATAATATATGATATCTAAAGGCGACATTTTTTATCAGGACAACCTTATATTCGCTGTCATAACGCATGAAAAATAGATCAATTTTTAAGTGAGAGGTCAGTAAACTCTAGAAGCTCCAAGTGTAACTCTCTCTCTTAAATACGGTACTAGCGCATTATTACAATTTAGTTCCAAAAATTCTAGTAAAATATTTTGTTGTTTATTATGAAATCATGGTTAATTATTGTTAATGACATATCATCCTATGCCAATTTCCAATATTGCTTATGATTCAAGAGTAACCCTGCAGATCTGATTTTTTAAATACTAGGGTAATTGAGGAAAACACTTGATTATTATATACGTAGATGATTTGCGTATTTAAATCGGTTTTTGTGGTTTTATCGCGCTTAAATTATTAAACTTGTATTTTGATTATCAGGTGACCAGCTGCTCTGGACATTATGGGATACTTTTCAACACCAATCGCGAGCTGCTGAGAAACTACCACGCTGAAAGAAGGTACGCACTTACTTAAAAAATATAAATCGGTACCAATCTCAAATTATACTAGGTAAAATTGTTTTGGAAATTTAAATTTTTGGAAAAATTAAAATTGTGTGAATGGAGCGTTGGGTAAGCTATCCCAAAGCGAGGTTTTAAGTCAAAAAGCTAGACTCGCTT
>NJDC01012034.1:0-18835 GCA_002245475.1 Calephelis virginiensis | reverse complement strand
TAAGTTAGTTAGGTATACATAGTAATAGCTAGCGGATAACATATCCGAAAAAGAAAGAACGTGTGACGTACGAACGAAAGAAAAAGTATGCAGCACGGAAGTACGAGTAGTATACAAGTGAGAACTTGAATGAAAGCGTAAGCAGCGATACAAAAAAATGCGGCCTTATGCCCGAGGTGTCGAATTAAAAAAAAAAAAAAACCTAACCTAACCTAACCTAAGGCCGGGGCAAACGACGACGCGATAATCGCCACTGAGTCATCCAGCCCCCCGATCCAGTTACCATGAAGGACAACGAAGTATGGCTCAGCGGCGACTGAAACCTCGATATGCCACTCCGCCATGGACTGCAGAAGGAGATCCTGTGCCCCAGCGGAATGGTTAACATTCGCCTGAAGAAAGCGATGAAGGTTGTACTGATCCATCAGTCCAGTGTCATAGCTTCCTCAGGACCCACCCCAACGTCAGATTGGGCTTTTACAGCTGCTACAGCCGCTACGGGTGCTGTGGCCTGTACTAAGGGGGCCACCCTGCGCTTTTTAATTTTGGTTCCCCTGCATGATGGAGCTCCGGCTCGATGACTGGCTGGTCTTCCCGCTGCCTGGCAAACAGAGCAGTGGGGATTCGCAAAACAGCCTTTTGCTTTATGGCCTTTCTGACCGCAGCGGAAGCACTCATCACTGCGGTCAGTTTCCGCTGTGCACTGAACCTTTACATGCCCAACCTCAAGGCAGCGGAAGCAACGCATTGGTCTTGATGGTAAAATTTTAACCTGGGCAGACACCCATCCCACGAGCAGCCTTGAAGCTGCCACCTTGTTTGCTGCAACTACTGGACATCGGACAAACAGCGTCCCTTGACCTGATGGAGAGTTGCGAGTTCTTCCACTTTAACTGTCTCTACGGTACATCCTCCCACACGAGCTACTGCTGTTGCGACTTCTGCTGCAGTTGCGGAATCATCGAGGCCAGAGATACGCAGGTCTGTGTATTTTATTGGCCTGACTATCCGCACGCTGTCAGCGGGTAACACTCCTTCAACTTTTCAGCTAACAGATCAGCTTTGTCGCCACTTGTCATTCCAGGCACTTCCAGTATACGGGCGCCAGCGGCAGCTTTCCTTACCCTCAGAGAAGAGATTCCCAATGGAGATTTGCTCCTTTGCACGGGACAAAATTGTAGCATACGTGGCACCCTGTTCTGCAGCGTCTGGCTGCAGCGTTAAGACTACGGCTGCAGACCTGGGAGGTCGTAATTTTTGCTTCTTTTTGGTGGCCACTTTCTTCTTTGCCACAGCATTTGGAGTACCTTTTGGCACAACTTCCGACGTGTTCCTTTCCACTGGCGCTGACGCAGACTTACTTGTAGAAGAATTTTTTGTACTCTTCTTTTTACCTTTTGTCACTTGCGTCCACTCTGCCTCATCTGTAGCCGGTACAGGCCTCTGCTCTGGCACAGCAGGCGTATCAGCAGTAAGAGCTGCGGGTTTAGGCAATGTACGCTTACCTTTGCCCTTACCTTTCGCATTGGAAATGCTGGGCTCCAAATTAAAGTCAGACGCTCTAGTCGCAGCTGTTGAAGTCGATACCAATGAAGGGCGGTAATTCTTCGCTGGGAGTAAACGATCCTCGATCCCAGCGATCTTTGCATCGAGCATGTTCCCAAGTTGTAACATCAACGATTTATGAACCTCATTATCTAGCTGCGGGGCAGGACGTGATAGTTCTGCCCGCATAGCAGCAAATTTTTCGCGTAAAGCAGCTTGCTCCGCCATCAGTCTCTCATTCTCAGACCGCAAGGAGGCGGTTTCGTCAGAAATAATGCGACACTTAAGTATTTCTATTGTTTCCCTTATAGTGGCAGCGGCGTCTTTAAGGGCTCGCACAAATGTGCCATTTAGGTTGCCTGACTTGGTCACGATTTTTAAGACAACATTCACGCCCTCTTCTGCTCTCTTACTTAGTGTCTCATTGTCCATATTGGACACTTCAGCAGGTGACACCATCGGTAATCGTGATTTTAACTTGCGTACCAAGCCAGTCACCTCCTCCTCTATGGTTACACGAGGTTCTTCCTTCCTAAACTGGGCCTGACGACTCCGGCTTCGTTTAGCAACTACACGTGCGCTCTTATTAGACCCCAATTCCAACTCGCTGCTAGACTTTTCGGCGTCCAATGGAGGTACTCCCTCCTTGTTTCTAGGCCGTTTGCAGCCAGACATTTCTCCATAGGCGACGGTGCCCTGGATGTTTCTGGTGTTGTAGTGAGGCTGGCCATCCAAAGCCGCGTTAGGCGGACTACTGGCACCGGTACAGCATTCTCTTCTTTTTTATGAACGAGACCAAGATGAGTAGCCTTAGACTTGTCTCCATCCAGCTCCACTTTCATGTTTCCTTCTTCTTCATCGTGGCGCAAAGTTGCCCCCCCAGATACGATGGGGCTGAGTGTGTCCACGGACACACTGTGGGATTCCCTAGCTTCGCCCGGACCCACCAGGGTAATAATATTACTAAGCGTTTGATCCATGTTTTGTTTTGTTGTTTTTTTTTTATAACACTCTAGGGACCGAGTTCCCCCCGGTCATGCACACCATCAGCGAGCGTCAATACCTTGGTGTTCGGGCCCATTTATTATTGAGGTTGGACTTCCTCGCGATCCACTATGAATCCCCGGCCGCACAAGCACTTCGGTAACGGGTTGGCCGATACCAAGATCGAAGATCAGAGCACCACCCAGCTTATGCGCACAGACAGGTACAAAGTCCTATCTATGCACCACAGACTTTGGAGACCCGCCGTCCCACGAACTTAAAGCTCCACTGGTAAAAACCATCCTATGTTTTTGCTCTCTGATCTCTTATTCATGCAAGAAGAACATGGGGAGCAGACAACTCGGACCAATTAGCTTCCCCAGGATGCTGGATTGCACCCCAGGTACTGAGCCCCCCCGCCACGACAAGGCTTGGTACCCTGGGGGAGGGGGGCCTAACCTAACCTAACCTTTTCTTTTTTTTTTGCTTTGCTTTGTTAAAATTTAAAGCTCTGCCTTCAGCTCTGAGGCGGAGAGCTCTCCATCCGCACGGCCCCGACGCCCCGTCGGCGTCGTCATGCCGCAGCGCAGGCGGCCCGGAGATTAGCGAGCTCCGCAAATAAAACGAGCAGCCGCGGCGTCAACGTCCACCGTCGTGCGGGCCTCCTCGGCGATCGTTGGGTCAAGATGGCTGACGGCCCAGCGTCGGAAGTACGTCGGCGCGTTCCTCCTTCCCCGACTGTTGGAGGTGGAGACCTCAAGGGATAGATTGGAGCTGAGTCTCGGTAGACATTTGTGTAGCGATAACAATGAAAATCGAATTTTCCACGATGTACTTGGACGTTAAGTGGTTTTCTCTCACTTTACATGTTAATACGTCCCTCGCGAGAGTCGAACGGCGTAAACAATATGTAAAGTTTTAACGAGATTTTTCTTATTTTCAGATTTGGTTAACCGCTGCGACGGAGGTGCTTACACTTACAACTCTGATTTAATCAAATTGTTTGCCGTCAGCAAAAAAAATAACTCGACAGATTCTCGAATAAAATACATGTAATGTTCTTATACGTTGCATTTTAAAATAAATATATATTTGATAATTGTATAAATAGTGGGAGGCAAACAGAAAAACAAACTAGGTATTACAAAATCTTAAGATAGAGATTACATTGGATAAAAATAATGGGTTCAAAGAATTTGTTACGTCAAGTGAGGACGGTGGCATATAACTTTAATAGTTGCTAGCTGCCTGTTCCGGCTTCGCTCGGATGGTAATTTTATTGATGATTATTTAAATTTATCGCCTCTCTGGTCTAGCGGTCCAGTGTCAGTCCTGACTTCTTGAAGTCCAAAGTTCGATTCTCGGGTCGGGCAACTCAAAAAATATAACATTTATATTTTCAATTTTTTAATAAAAATAAGGTTGCCCGGGATTGGATATCTGCCTGGTTGGCCTTAGGCTTACCACCTACCACATTGTGGGACTTAGTGTCTTCGGCTAGTCGTTGGCGCCCAGGTTGTGCCTCTGCCTACTTCTTCGGTACCTCTTAATACTTTTTTGAAATGAAAGTTGTCTTTCTAGTTGGATAAAACTCTACACGGTGTGCATATTTGATTGAAATCGGTTAAGTAGTTTATGAGTCTATCGCGGACAAACACGTAATTATATATCTCGGAGAATCACACATAAGGTCAGAACAGGTACAACGGGACTAGTAGGCCGAGAGCTTACAACTTGAGGGTAGTTAGGGAATAATTCATAAATATCAAAACAAAGCTGTAACACCTGATCTAGTCGTACAACCACAGTAAAACTCATCATAACAATAAACAAAAGAGAAGCTACGTAATCAATCACTGCACTATTTACAAACATAACCACAATTGCGCACAAACAACTATAGAGTATAGCGTACACCCATTTGTTACCAAACAAACCATCGTAAACATTGGAGTAAGCCTGCTACTACGACAACACGTCACGGTATCCGTGCCTACGCAAACCCCCGAAGGCTAAAGGGGAGCTCTACCCCGCCCCTCTTGCGTGAGTGCTGATCAAATAATGCACCCCCTCGGATGCCCACGTCCTGGGCCCCAGATTCCAGTTAAATTAATAGTTGCGACCTCTTTATCAACGTATGACAGGGAGAGACTATTAGCAGTGGCGACCTCCATACTAGACAGTGGTCCGAATACTGCGAGACGTGCCCAAGGCATGTCTGCCGAAATATGGCGGCACAAGGGTATATGTACACGTGGCAGCGATGAGCGGACCAATAAGAAACGACTTACTTGATAATGCGCCACCTGTTGTGCTGATGAGACATCTATATCCATGACTTTCCGATAAACGGACCAAAAAGAAACAAGCTACGAGAATTCCGATGCGCCGGTGGCGCCGAATGTACTAATGACAACAATATCACAACTATATTACATTACAAGCGGGAGCGCCACTCTTTGCACCGACGATACTCATGACAACAGATATTAGAAAATATACTAGCTCATAACCTTCCGATATATATAATTCTTCTGTATGAATTTTGCTAAACTTTCCTTAAAAGGCTGGACCGATTTGTTTGAAATGTATATGAATATACAGTCGAGGTCAACTAATTAGGGACATGCAAGATAGTGAAGAAGAATAACCGGTTATGTACATACAAAAAAACACCCTATTTATTTCTCAATAACTATTGTTTGCAAAATTTAGTCCGAATATTATGCTTTAAATGGCTGTAAATAAAATAATAAATAAATAGAAAAAAGTATTTAATATCAAAGGTTGAACATGTATTCAATTTTAAGGTATAATTCTGTAGCTGGACATTTAATTAAGGACAGTAAACTATAATGAAAAATAGAGTTAAACAAAACTAATAATCTGAAGTATTATAATATCTTTAACAGCTCCATTTTATTACGTGTAAAATCAGTACCCAGTAGCAAGACCTTTGTTAGTAATTACCGCTTGACACCGATGCGGCATAGACATTATCAGTTTCTGGCATGTTTCGACAGGAATGTTTGACCATGCCTCACAAAAAGCTTCATTAAGTTCATCTAAAGTTGTGGTACGATAAGTGGCTACATTTTTCTGGATTTCGTACCAAAGGTGCTCGATTGGGTTAAGGTGCGGGCTATTTGCTGGCCAATCTAGCACCGATACTGACTGACTGGTAAAAAACGACTTGACTGAACGGGCGGTATGTTTCGGGTCGTTATCATGCTGAAACGTCCATATAAAAGGGAGATGCTTCTCAGCATAGGGAAGCATAGTTTCCTCCAATATTGCCTTATATTGATGTTGGTCTAAGTTACCCTGAACTTTCCTCACAAGTCCCACTCCACGTCCAGAAAATGAACCCTACATTTTAATGTTGCCACCGCCATATTTCACCTGCTTTTTTCTGAATATTGGATTCATTTCCGCTTTTACTGGACGCCGTACGTATTGCCTTCCATCTGAAGAAATCAAATTAACAATTTAACACAAATGCCTAACTAGTGGCAAGTTATTAAAAAAATAGTACGTTATTCAGAAGTATTGATCCTAAAAAAACGTTTTTTTTTGCTAACAAAGTAAATAATAAATAATAACCCGAAATTTTTAAATTTCCTAGAAGATTCATTCATGCTCGCCAATACTATGAGACAATAGAGGTATCCTCTAGCAATATCTACATATGACCGCCGGACCGCTAGACCACATAAAATCCTTATTTTAGCGATATCTATTAAAAAACTAATACTTTGTTATCATTGTCTATCGTTCTACCGCTACTGTAGTACCTACTTTACTATCATCAAACTCGTCAGTGTCATTAGGTTATCGATCTTTTGACGGAAGACAATAGATGGTACATTTGAAAATACATAGACATGCTTTCAATTAATGCAATATTGCAATATGATTCTCATATCATTTGGTAAGGTGTATAATCTAAAATGCTATATTATGGACTAATGGAAAAGGGGATTAAAAGACACAACACAAATTAAAAGCCAAAGGTATGTAATTTTACTTGTAATATTGCCTGAATTAAAAAAAAAACTTATATCACGGCACTACATTTCTTTGTATTTTATGTATAAATAGAAAATTCGTCATAAAGTTTGTGATAAAAAGTCCGATTTTAGTATATAGCAGTTGCGCCCAGACTGCAGATGTGTATTGAAAGCTGATTGAAGGTTATGTCTTTCAAGCGAAACTATGGTGGGCGAATCGTGTCTTGACTTGGCATTCTAAGACGTTACCAAAATCAGGGACACGGATATCTGCATGCCCAGATCTTGATTTATAAAGGCAGTATTACTTGAGATGCCACCGTCTTCCAATCCTAAAATCTTAGAAAAAACTTACGGTAGCAGATCTAGTAGACACTGCATTCGCTACTTTGTGAAATGTTATTTTTTACGAAATGGAGTTTACGTTTGAGAGTAAGTAGACAGACAGCAAATAATAATTACAGGACTTCGGCGAGCTTATGATGCGACACGATCTTTTGAACACACCTGTTCTGATTTTTATACCACATGTCACTTCGGACGATTGGGGTTTCTATATCATAACCGAGCTTGTATAGTTCGGTTATGATATAGAAACCCCAATAAAACTCTACCAAGGAAAGCTACAACAAACAACAACAAATGATAAGGTGTACGCCCACAACAGTGCTTGCTCCAAGCCACCGTATTTCGCATATCAAGCGAGGCCATTTTGCATCCTCAATCATGGTTCGGTTAGGAGTCTCATATTGAGCCTTAATTGACATACACTTTTGTGAGAAAGACGGCCTGTACTGAAAATAGTTTAGGGCTCATTTTGAGTAAATGTAATTAACATAAGAAGGCAAGTTTTATTCAGTTAATTTTGATAAATAAATGACTATTCAAAAAAAAAGGTGATTTTTTTAAATAATAAACATGTGACAGAACTTATAACCTGACTAAGTATATAACTTACTTTTGCGTGATGCCTATTATCCCAGCCTCAAGTTGGAAATGCATCACCGCCACCTTCGGTGTCTCTAGGCGGAGTGAATTTCTTACAATCAGGAGATGCGTCTGTTTGTTTGCCTTCCAATATCACAATAAAAATATGTTTCAAAATGTTTAATGTACGTAAACTTTAGGAGATAGACATACGTTAAGACAGATTTTTTGTAGAAATATTTCATGCGATGCGGTTACAATGTAAGCCCTCGAAAAATCTTTTTAATGGATGGCTTCACAGAAATATAGAATTTCCTCTTTAAAAAACCTAAACAGTATAATTATTTGTATGTATAAAAGTTCGGGAATAAATTATTTAAAAACGGTGAAAACTGCATCAACACTCGTCCCGCAGTTTTAGAGAAGAAAGCTTAGAAACAGACAGACAGAGGTAGAGGATGACGTTTTTTTATACTTTGTAATGATAATTAGGTATTTATCACGATGGTTTAACACACAGAACAAATTTATTCCTACAAATCAATTACATAAATTGTGTTCTATCAATATAATAATATATTTTGTTATCACTTTTTATAATAATTTCAACCACACGCTTTAAAGGTGATAGTGTTCAATATGTTACTGAGATCTGTAAATAGAATATCACGATAAAGGAAATGTCTGGAGAGACAGACCGAAGTTCCAACAATACGCGTCGACTCCGCTACAACAGGACAATTTAAATCGACACTCGAATGATTTTCTGCTTCGTGTCTTGGAAAACATCTACAGCTACATTTCCAATACTTATTCCGTTTAAGATTTGAATGCTAACCGCATTTAATGTAAAACGTGAAACATGAATATATTGTCTTAGTTGTGGATTTTATTGTCGGGAGAAGGATAATATGAAGAAAAAACTCTGGAAAATAGCAGCTAAAACTGGAAAAAAAATATTAAATTTTTTCTCAGATACAAATTGTTAGTAATATCAAGCGATACAAAGTTTGCCGAGTCAGCTAATTTGTAATAAAAGTAATCCAAAGGCATTGTACAATGGTTTTTCCATTAAATCATAAATACCTTCCCTCTGTTTTGAAATAAAATTCTGAACACCAGTGGTGGATATTGCTGACAAAAGTATTTGATGTGATGTTAACAATGTGACAAAAATTCTAATTTTAATTTCATTCTTCTTTTCTTTTTACTGTCATAAAGATAAGAAGTACGTTACGTATCCATTTGAAAATTGACAAAATATGACAACAAAAAAAAGTGTTGCCAGTGGCATGTGTTTTTTCATGTACAAACAATTTATTTTACATAAAATATTTACATCAAAAATACCGCCCACCATATAGCCTTAAATTTAGTACATAGATAACAACTAGACTACAACTAAAAACAAATCCAAAGTGGTTAATAAAATACATTGAATGACCAAATTATATACAAATTCACTTTGCAATGTGCAGAATACGTAATGTTGATGTGGGCCGATTGAGCACACCATTTTGCCAAAAACATCTGAACCAAAAGTTTTGCATCATTTTTGGGTATACTGCCATCTAAGAAGAGTAGTTATATGTTCATGCTCATAGTTATAATCAGGCGGTGTCACTAAAATGTTCCCTCAGCTGGCGTTATGACTTCCACCTTTGGATTGTCGGATACAACTAATAATGATTTGGAATTTAAACATTTGTTGAAAGGTGAGCGTGGAGTCTCCAATTACTCTTCCTAAATGATATTTTACGGACCTAACACCTGCTTCCCCTAATCCGACATAAATAGAAAAATGAAGGTGAATGAAATTCCACTCGGTCCCAATTGTGGCCAACCATTTTGCAACCTCATGTAACATTCCTGCAGTTTCAGGAGCAAACATTTTCTTCGCCTCTGCAGCTGCACCTATGAAGCTAGTTCCATTGTCACTCCTGACCTCTTGGCAATGATCACTGCAGCCAACAAACCATTTTTAAAAGCCTGAAGAAACCCTTGGGTCGTGAGATCACTCACAATTTCCAAGTGCAAAGCTTTCATGGCCAAGCAGACAAACAAACTGATGTAGCCTTTGTAGGCTCAAAATCGGGAGCTCTAATTTATCTAGCTTAGTTTAAGCTACATGGTTTAAACGGGCGACATGGGGCTGCTTTTGCGTAGGGAAACTGATCCATAAGCGGTGTTTTGGTTTCGTTTTTACACAAGTAATGCATTCTCTTGTAATTTCCTTCATCGGCTGCTATGCACCCACCTCTTGGCGCACAGGCTGCTAGGTTTTGTTTGGATATCACGTAAGCCCACTGATTAGCGCCTAGTGCACTTAAAATCTTTCATATGCGGTTGTCAATGAATACCTTCCATTTATTTGGATGACTGTTAAGCCACGCAAGAACCACTGCAGAGTCCGTTCATGCAAGTAAGTTTATCTTAAGAATATCTATGATTTTGGCTACTTCTAAAATTAATTGAGTAAGTAGAATGTACCACACAATTTAAGTCTTGGAGCTAACAAACCTAATGGATCATACGACGTGCTACATCAGCTAATATTTTTCTTTTTGTTACAGGTTAATGTATTGCCTAAAAATTAAACGAGTAACCGAAGGTGTCACTCCTGCGATCTTAGGCAAGTCCTAATATTTTTAAGACATTGTCGATTTTTAACAGCATTCCTTCAATCATATCTTTATCTTCATTTTCTTTCATTATGCCTTCAAACAAAGAATTGCTATTACTGAGCCATTTATGAGAATGAAACTCACATTTGCTTTATGGCATTTACTTCTTTGTATGATTTTAGCCACTGTTCAACAGACTCGCACCCAGTTAGCATGTCGTCTACATAGAAATCATTTAGTGTCGCTTTCGCTGCTATTGGAGAATTAGCATCCTCATCAATAACCACCTGCTAAAGAGTCTTCACTGCAAGATAAGGTGCAGAAGCAGTACCAAATGTAAGTCATTAAATTTTATTATCACCTGTCTCATCTGCTCGTGACATTCTCTTCTGATTCTGGTATTTACTCAATATGGCCTAGTTGTAAGTATTCTGCAATTACTGCTTCATATCTTTTGCTAAATTCTATATTTCCTTTTAATTTTAATTTTAATTATTGTAATTGTTTTTCAGCTATTAGTTTAGAACAATTGCGTTTACATTCCGGGTCGTCTATCCTAAATGGCAAACGTTCTATGTATTTACAAGTACCTTCTTCATCTCTTTCAGTAGTATGAGCAAACAGTTCTTACAAAGTTGTTTTGTCGTCTTTTATTTTTTTGAATCGAATGAAAAATACTTAATTTTTGTCATATGTAGATGAGATTATATTGAAGTCGAAGTTAGTTTTTTGCAATTTACTGAATTGTAAATTATGTTAACCTGTCGTTTTTCAATCTGTTGAAATGTTTAAATGTGTACCCGTTGTGCCTATTGTGCTTAAGTTACCAATTATCAAATGTTATTTTCTGAAACATTTTGTTGCACGGTTGTTTTACTATAACGCGTAATGTTTATAATAAAAAAAATAGCCCTAAAGCCTGGACAAATAACAAAAGTTGATCTAATCCTAAAGTAAGCAAATTATATTTATTTGTTTTGTAACATTTTTTTATTTAGAAAACAAACAGTGATATTATATTACTTAATGACTAACTTAAAGATTATTTGAACACAATTAACATATTGTTTTCAAATTCTAATTTTATAAAACAGTGTTAGAAATGTATATTAAAAATTAATCTCAACTTTAAAGCTGGGAAAAAGATAGGAAAAAAAATAAAGTACATTAAAAAATAAAAAAAAATACTTAAGACTGGATTAAATCAGTTACGAAACACAGTTACCCCAATTGCGAGTGATTGCCTTTTTTAAAAATATTTACCGAGGTATTGAACAAATCAATCTCCGGAATGCCATCCAGTTCGTCAAATTGCTTTGCTGATCTTATGAAGAATAAGTTTTGTCTGTAATTAGGAGAAGATAGAGGGACATGAAGAGGAACTGGATTTCTTGAAGATCTAGTTGGTACCTTAATCAATATTTTAGAAAGGAGAGACGAAGAATCAACTTTAAATTGTGCTACTTTAAGTAAATAGATAACATCATCATGATCACAACTAAATAGGCACCTTTTACATTTTGATACATACCTGGAGTCATTGATCTAATATTTAAACTGTAAAAATCGTTTATATTTTTTCTGGACTAATTATAGTCTATTTATGTAAATTTGATATTGGGGGTTCCAATCCTGTGATCAATATTCAAGCAGACTACGGACAAATAAGCAATATAGAATTTTAACAACCTTAATATTACTAAATTGTGAGCTCGTTCTTAGTATAAAACCTAGGGATTTTGTGGCTCGATTAACTAACCATTCAATATGTCTTGCATGTGTTAACTTCGAGTCATGAATTAAGCCCAAATCATGCATTTCTACAACATTTTTCAACACGTTACCCTTTAAAGTGTATGTGTGCCGCCTAACATCTGTCGACCGTCTAAATGTCATTGAGAAAAATTTGAATGCATTTAAACCTAACTTGTTGTCTGTAATAGTCTTTAAGTTTATTAAGATCTTGCTGTAACTAGTAACAGTCATAAATGTCAGTTATCTTTTTATAAATTTTCATGTCATCAGCATACATAATGAAATTTGATTGCTGAAAACATCATGAAAATGTCATTAATGAAAACAATGAACAGCAAGGGGCCCAAAAATAACTCTTGTGGTACACCTGAAGGAACGTACATCCGGGAATAAAAATGACTGTTAGCAACTACTGCCTGTGACCTTTTTTTGTCGTAGGAGGAAAACCATCTATAAGGATTACCGTAAATTCCAGTTGAATAAGGCTTCCGTAGGAGTAAAGCACGATCCATTCGATCAAATCGCTTCGCTTTACTATTACTTTACTTTATATTCCATTTGTGTAACTTGTCCAGGGATATTTATTTATTTATTTATTATTACAAAATACACATAATTCCGTAACTTTAAAACTATAATCCATTAGCCATCTCAGTT
The DNA here is from genome assembly GCA_002245475.1 of Calephelis virginiensis. NCBI lineage: Eukaryota > Metazoa > Arthropoda > Insecta > Lepidoptera > Riodinidae > Calephelis > Calephelis virginiensis. Next base: position 6,333 of record NJDC01012034.1, on the reverse strand, counting down.
TAAATTCATCAGATCCTTGTCATTGAGTCATCAGAAAATATAAAAAGGTGTAGTGAAGGCAAATCGAATGAGTCCAAACTCGATGATTTTGCCAGTAGGCATTTCAGGGTTACGTCTTCTATCTTTAAGCCCCACGTCAGACTAGCTCAGTTGTACCAGCATTCGTTTGTGCTTTTACTGAAAGGTCTCACATTAGTTTGAAAGTGATATAAATACCTATAACGTGTCTGTTACCCATTCCGAAGACAATCGAATAAGGACAAACTTAATGGGCTTACCAGCAGCTGATTTCCAGTATTATGTTTCCTAACTTCAAGCTCCATGTTCAGACTAGCTCCGCTGTACCAGCACTCGTTAGTGTGAGATCTGTTAGGTCTCACATATACTTAAAAGTAAAATAAATAGTGATAGTATGTCATATATGTAGTCCAATGCTTAAGAAAAAGGTAGAAATGAACTGATGACCTTGTACACCTGGACAATTCTCCATTACTTATAGCTAAAAACCATCCTTAATTACATCAGCTTGAAAAAAACACAAAAAAATCTGTTCATCCCCTGAAGAACTACTGGCAGACAGACACACACACAAAGAGTGAAAGGGAGATAGAGAGAGGGGGGGTTCACGTTTTGAGTCGGGGGTGAATAAATTTTAATATCATCCAGACCTATATTTTGCCAAATAAAGCCGATCACTTAATATCATATCTTGTATATTTATTTTATAAAAATCTAATGACATCTGAAAATATCAGAAATACTACCGTTTCTGCTTTGCTTTGCTTTCATTATGTTCATGTAAGTTTGGTCACAAACCTAAGACCTTTTTTTACATTTTCCGTTTATCATTTATTTTATAAATAAAATTATTGTTTGCCTAACGCATGGGGTCAAAGAACGTTTGAATGGAGCCAATCGTGAGAAGCCCTCCGTCGTACATGACACGTCTGACTCAGAGACGTTAAACAGACGAGAGTTCAACAAACGCAGTTATCACCATCTGCGTTGATACTCATCAGCAAACGAAGCTGACAATAATTTCTAGATCGTTTCACAATGCTCACGTATCGGTTTCGCGTATGTACGATAGGCTCCTTATAGAGCAAGATCCCAGAACTTCCATACCTACGTCATTGTAGAAAAGCTGAAATTTTCAAGATTATTTGTTCAATGATTTGTGAAGAGGTGTGCGTACTCACTAGCTTGAAAGCGGGGCAATTTCTCAGGTATTGCTAAGTACAGGTAGATAAAAACCTTTGTTATATATATCAAAGTAAAAAAGCAAATATTTAAATATATTTTAAGAATATTATTTGAAACTAAAATTCATTATTTTATTCACTTTCCGTGGGCCATCACTTCTGTCAGATGTCTTCAAAGTTATGAAAAAATTTAATATATTGTATAGTAAGTAACCTGACCTATAGGTATAAGTAAAACTAAATTTTATATTTAGATACTATTTTATTTTTTATCTTAAGACACTTTTTATGCTACGTTATACTTTATAAGAAGATAGTATTACAATAATTTCGCTCTATCACCAGGGTTTTCTCACCGCAATAAACGTTGACTGTAATTTATTTCATCTTATTAAGTTAAGCGCTAAGATAACTTGAAGTATAAAGGTTGGCAGCACCATAAACCGTTACGGCTATAAAGTGTATAATTAAGATGAGGTTTTAAATTAAGGTAGACGAGACATTTGATGTTAGGGTTAAGACGTGATCTCCACGGCATCATGGTTTCTACGGATACAATTCGTTAGTCATTTACCTTTGTAAATTTAGTATAGTCTCCCTATAAAAGTTTGCTCTTCTTAATTATAATACATGCCACTTTTCGATACATTAAATACTACGAATTTGTTGCCAATCTTAGCCCTAAATTCTAAGCCGACTGTAAAAGTAAAATATAGGTGCTGTAAAATAAAACACAAAAACAATTGCGCGATCCTAATTTATAACGGCAGATATGAAATCAAATCAATTTTTTTGAGTAACTAGGTATTAGCAGCTAACTTGTTCTTTATATAAGCTTAGAGCCTTTATCTTATCACTAATATATTTTTGAAGTGAAAACTTCTTTTTTGGAATGGATAAAAACTCGAAACTCGCGTCAGATCGTCAGAATGTAAGAAGGCGCACTGCGCATGTGCGAATAAGACGGCGCGAGGTCTAAAATTAAACGTAGATTCATTCCTGTTTTTGTATTGCTTAGATATTTCCGAAGAGTATAGGATACGCAATGGATAATACGCCGCAATATACCTACCGTTACATTCTCACAGATAACAGATACGTATAATATCAACTAACATTGCTCTATTTGTTCCATCTTGAATATAAGCTGTAGAAAAAGAAAAGAAAGAAAAAAAGAAAAGAAAAGAAAAAATATTTATTTGCGGAATATGAGTGTTACAGAGATGTTACAAAATTATTTAAGCGTTTCTACATATTCTACCAACTTGTGGTGTGCAAATATTTTAATAGGTTTTTAATTATTTATTCACAATTTACTATTTATACACTGTTTTTTGTTTGTTTTGAGATTAAATGATTATTTATTAATACACACACATTTATCCCTATCTACCGTAAATTACCACCGTTTCCAAACCTAGCCAGACAGGAGAAGAAACGGCGAAACAAACTCCTGCGCTCCCAACATTCTGCAATCAAATTAATCATATTAGAAATACTGTATTATTTATTCTTATCTGCAAGAAAATCTTTGACATTATAATAATTTTTCTCTAAAAGTAAGTTGAATATCTTTTTCCGAAATCTGTTTAATGAAAGTGATTTAAGATTATCAGGAATTTGGTTGTATATACTAATGGACATGCAATAGACGTTATTTTTGTAAATGTTGAGTTTTTGGTTAGGCACTTGTAGTTTCTCACTATTTCTAAAATGAGACAAACCTAGAACATCAGCATTTGTATGAAACAAATAATGATGTTTTTTTTACAAATACACATACAGCCAATATATATATAAGCAAGGTAAAGGCAATATTTTAAGTGACTTAAAAAGTGGCTTGCATGAATGTAATTGATTGACACTACATATAGTACGTATACACTTCTTCTGAACTTTAAAGAGTCTAGTTAATTCTACAGAATTCCCCTAAATAGAAATACCATACTGCAATACGGAAGAAACATACCCATGATAAGCTAACAGAGATGCCTTTAATCCTGACAATTCTCTAATTCTTCTCAATACATATACAAACCTATCGATTTTATTACAAAGTAAATCAATATGCGATTTCCAGTTACAATATTTATCGATTTTTATTCCTAGGAATTTAGTACAATCTACATTCTCAATAGTAGTGTTTTCATTCAACCATTCTGTCACTACAGACAAAGTTTTACTTGTTTCTTCATGTCAATCGTTTTTATTTTTGCTCTCGATGAGAATTATAGTATCATCAGCAAACCAAATTGAATCATGACTGATAGCATCAGGCAAATGGTTTATATAAATTATAAAAAGTAATTGACGAGGAATGTTCGATGTACAGATAATATGACGACGCTCCATCACGTGGTCTTACTCTAGCGAGATTTTGTCAAGCCAAACGCAGGTTATTGATATGAGAATAATATTTGTGCATAAATGATAGTTATTTTATACTGATAATTAAAGCAATTCGTACAAAATTATTCCCGAACTATTCCAAAATATCAAAAATGTACAAGGTTAATATTCGATTTTTGTATGTCAATGTTCAATAATATTTTATAAAAACAATCTTGCTGTGCATGTGTCCCGTCTCCACAGAGTTAGTCATTTTTTCATGGGCCAATGTATACGCTTTTACAATAAACTTCCCGATTTTATAAAAAACCTGCCATTAAATAATTTGAAAAATGTGTCAAAGTGAAATTGTATAAAAAAGGTTACTATACCGTTGCTGAATATTTGTCGGTTAAGAGTACTTGGGATTAATTTCTCCTCATACCAATCACTTACTAGTAATAATGTGTGATGTAATACTAATAAGTTTGTATAGAATAAGGAAAAAAAAAGATAGCCCGCTGAGTTTCTTGCCGGATCTTCTCAGTGTGTGGCCGCGTTCCGATCCGAGCCCCGAGTGTATTGGCTACAAGTTGTTTTCACTTTCGATCGCGTTTACGTTTTTAACTCAAATTTGTATTGGGTTTTGAACAGCGCCTCTAATGGTCACTATAGCAAATTTTATTGCTAGTGTTTTGGCTAAAAACGCTAAACTCGGTGAAACGTGACGGCGTTGTTGACGTATTTAGTCTATTTTGCGAGTGTTATGGCAGTTTTACGTAGAAACGTACGTTTATGATACTCGAATACGCCAACGCGGTAGTTTATTACTGTCAAGTTCTTTCGGTTGATGTTTTGTCAGTGAGAAGCAAGTGAGAAGTGAAAACTTGAATTCCAATTCTTTAAGTATTCTAAATAAGTTAATATTAATTACATTTAGTGAATAATTATTGTCTTCAAAGTGTTTTTAGAAATATTTAAAAGTGATGTCTGCTCGCTATTTATTTACTTAGAAGCTACTTAAGCTCAGGATGCGCGGTTAAACCTCTGGGCTCTAAGAAAAAGCATCCGAGTCTCCTTCGACCTTGTAGTCTGCTCGAGACGTAGTTTCGAAAATGATATCGTTTGTCTAAAGAAGCTTTTCATTTTCTCCGTCAAGAGTTGCGCCGGTTGACTTATTTAAAATCTTCTCGACAAGTCTTAAAGAAAAGGTATGTTATAAATATCAGCAACTTTATTTATTTTTAGTGTCAATCAATTAGACAGCGAATTAGTCAATAGTAAGCGATAACAAAAGGCAAATAAGGTTGCTGATTTCTGTTATATTACATTGTAAATTTATATTTTAGATATTTTACAAAATTTGGCATGCCAGGAGTTGTTGAATGTGTTGTCTGCAGAAAACAATATCATTCTCTAAATGTACAAATGCCTGTATTTTAACTGAATTAATTTGAAAGAAAGAAAGAAAAGAAAGAAAAAATATTTATTTGCGGAATATGAGTGTTACAAAGATGTTACAAAATTATTTAAGCCTTCCTACATATTCTACCAACTTGTGGTGTGCAAATATTTTAATATGTTTTTAAATAATTATTGACAATTACTATTTACACACTGTTTTTTGTTTGTTTTGAGATTACATGATTATTTATTAATACACACAATTTTAGAATGTAAATTAATTTATCCCTATCTACCGTAAACTACCACCGTTTCCAAACCTAGCCAGACAGGAGAAGAAACGGCGAAACAAACTCCTGCGCACCCAACATTCTGCAATTATATTAATCATATTAAAAATAATGTATTATTTATTCTTATCTGCAAGAAAATCTTTGACATTATAATATTTTTTCTCTAAAAGTAAGTTAAATACCTTTTTTTGAAATCTGTTTAATGGAAGTGATTTAAGATTATCAGGAATTTGGTTGTATATACGAATGGACATGCAATACACGTTATTTTTATAAATGTTGAGTTTTTGGTTGGGCACATGAAGTTTCTCACTATTTCTAAATTGAGACAAACCTAGGACATCAGCATTTGTATGAAACAAATAATGATGTTTTTTTACAAATACACATACAGCCAATATATATAAGCAAGGTAAAGGCAATATTTTAAGTGACTTAAAAAGTGGCTTGCATGAATGTAATTGATTGACACTACATATAGCACGTATACACTTCTTCTGAACTCTAAAGAGTCTAGTTAATTCTACAGAATTCCCCCAAATAGGAATACCATACTGTAAAACGGAAGAAACATACCCATGATAAGCTAACAGAGATGCCTTTAATCCTGACACTTCTCTAATTCTTCTCAATACATATACAAACTTATCGATTTTATTGCAAAGTAAATCAATATGCGATTTCCAGTTACAATATTTACCGATTTTTATTGCTAGGAATTTAGTAGAATCTACATTCTCAATAGCAGTATTATTTAAAATTACATCTAATTTTTTAGTATCTCTATAATGTGTTTGAAATTCAACTAATTTTGTCTTCGTAAGATTAATTTTTAGATTATTTTCATTTAACCATTCTGTCACTTTAGCCAAAGTTTTACTTGTTTCTTCATGTAAATCGTTTTTATTTTTGCTCTTAATGAGAAGTGTAGTATCATCAGCATACAAAATTGAATCATGACTGATAGTTTCAGGCAAATCGTTTATGTAAATTATAAAAAGTAATGGCCCTAAAACACTACCTTGTGGTACACCGCAGTCATTAAAAAGATACTTGAAGTATAGACTTTCTTGCGTTTTCCACTTACTTTTGATATCGCAACACAT
>NJDC01012028.1:2879-35662 GCA_002245475.1 Calephelis virginiensis | reverse complement strand
GCACTTGGCTTGAATTATTCCAATGGAAAGTAGAGTGTGTATAAAAAGGTGCTCTGCACCATTACCATTACCAACGCCTTACCTATTTTTACTGTTATAGCGTCAGTGTTTTCCACTGTTGTTATCCTTGATGAAGGATGGAGTAATTACTATATTTACATACTAAACTGAAGATGCACTTACAAGTGAGGGATGCATTTACAAAACGATTTGTACATACGAACGTTTTATACATACAAAAATATTAAATTTGTGCGAGTGCGAGTCTAACTTATAATTTTTTTTTCGTTAGGGTTTAATAAAAAAAATATCTGCGTTTATACACTTACGAAATTCTTGTTCACTTAGTTCACTGCTCACACACATATTTTTATTCATCATATCATCAGCAGAAGCACCCAATGATTCACAAAATAAAGTAAAGTATCTTCACGCCCATATCCCCGAAGAGGTAGGCAGAGGTACAACCAAGGCACCCACGACTAGCCGAAGACACTAAGTCCCACAATGTGATAGGTGGCAAGCCTATCGCCAACTGGGCACATTTCCAATCCCGACCAACATTTTTTTATTAGAAAATTGGAAAAATCCAATTTTCTTTGTGTCGGCCGACCCGGGATTCAAACCCGGGACCTCATGCAGTCAAGTCCAACACCCGGACCGCTACACCACAGAGGCGATTAATTGACAAAATAAGAATCAAAAAATTGAGTTGAATTGCGACTATCATCCAGACCATAGTTTGGAATATATTCAGGATACAAACACTCTTTGATAATTTTATAATATGCAGGGTCATCTTATCTAATATATAAAATTCTCGAGTCACAATGTTCGTTCCCATATTCCTCCGAAACGGCTTGAGCGATTCTCATGAAATTTTGTGAGCATATTGAGTAGGTCTCAGAATTGGCCAACATCTATTTTTCATAGCCCTAAATGATAAGGGTGACTCACCCTAATTTTTTTATTAAAATCACATTAAAAATACAGCAGAACAGCGTCTGCTGGGTCAGCTAGTAGATAAATATATTATACATTTTATACAGTTGTAAAAACGTAAGGATGGTTTTGTAAAAGGATAATTTATGTACGTTAAATGATGTGTAAGGGTAAAGTAAAACGTTTTATTATTCTGTTAAGATTTTTCCACATTTCGGTTTTAATTTTCATGCAAATTAAATGAATAACAATTATATTTAGCTCCAGTGGAAATTCATACATAAAGTAAAAGAATAATACTAATACAAAATTTTGTTTTTGAAAACGTTGGGTCCAACTTTATGTATACTTTTACTACATTAGACAGTAAAATCATGATAAAACATTCGTCATCTCATCATCTTAATTACACTTTTTGTATTTGTCTAGACTTATCTATACGCAATTAAAGGGCAGTAACACTGCAAAACCAACTCCAACTATTTTATTGGGTATCAAGTCGCAAATTGATAATTCTTTTTTCGAAATACAGCAAATGGTTCCGATCAACAACCTACTAGCAGTACCACCCACCTTATCATTGATGAGGTTGGTAACATAAGCTAAAACTTGATATACTTCTAGCAGCCCGTCCCAGCTTTGCGCGGGTGGACATACTCCAATGTTATAATACTTTTAAACGTTCCGTCCTCGTGAATCACTTTATTTGTTAAAAATTTGAATCAAAATCCATAGAGTAGTTTTAAATTTCTAACTAAGCATACATAGAGATAGACAGCGTAAAAGCCACTTTGACTTATACTATGGAGTGATTAAGTCTTATTCGAACAGCAGAAGTCGGATCATTATAAAAATAATATAGAAACATCTTGGAATTAGGAAACTATCCAAAACAAAACCATCAATATCTGTTAACTGTTGGCCGAGTTATCGCGTAATATAAACAAAAAATACATACAGTCGAATTAAGGAACTCTTTCGTTTTGAAAGTCAATTAAAAACAAAGCAATGAATAAAAGCAAAGCAAAAAACTTGGGATTTGTTAAACTGATTTTAAATAAAAGGGAAAACTTCTCGTGGCGCGAGGCCAGAGATTGAAGTTCGCAGTGACTGATATACAAGGAAATAAGTCAGAAAAATAAATTTGTATCTAAACCCCTTATAATACATTTACACTTTTTATAAAATTAAGAATTCACCTAATGAACTTAAATTTTTTTCATCACTCAAATGTTGGTATCAAAATCATGAAGTTTACATGAGCAAAGCCACTGGCGATAATTTATTACTTTTTTCTGTTTAGTTTTTGTATAATCTTCCATGACTTTTAAAAAATTAAAAATCTTGAAACTTATTGACATTTATACGTATAACAAAACAGTAATAAACTAAACTTGAACTTAAAATACTTTTTATTTCAATTATCGTTATAATGTGTAGGACACAGAATCCAAAACGACAGTTATTAGAGTTTTGTTTGTATTTACTTTCTTACGCAAAAACTACTTAACTTCCCCCGTGTTGGTCCGGGCTCCTTTGTAGAATAGACCATCTACCTTCCTTGCTAGACAGCTCGTAAAAGGCGAGCATAGGCTCACCGTCACTAACACCATGACATCTGACTAGGTGGGTAGAGTTTAGCAGCGACTCGCCCGGATCGATACCAATGCTTTACCTATTCCTACCACCATAACGTCATGAGGTGTTCCGGTTCGAAGGATAAGGTAGCCGGTAAACTTACTTTAGCTCGAGGCCTAACACCCTGGCCTTAAGTTGGCAACGCACCATTACCAGCTTTGTTATCTCTAGGCGGCGTGAATTTCTTTCCATCAGGAAATCCGTCTGCTTGTTTGCCTTCCAATATCAAAAAAAAAAACGGATTCTTACTAAATTTTGTATAATAGTAGTTTGTTTCGGGTTAACATTTTTTTACAACGAATACGTTTTAAATGTTTGGTTCCTATCACTAAACACGGAAAGCCACTTCAACGTTATGGAAAGTCGCCGACAACAGTCATGGCAGACATTCTCTGTACTCCCAAAATGTAATATACTAGATACCTAATGCAATCATAAAACGTCAGAAAAACATTTTAACAAAAATAAGGAACCTTTCCAAATTCTTTGAGATTACATAGTGCGTGAGTAAAAGGTATTTCGTTTGTACGTTACAAGTGGGATTGGTTGAAGGTTGGATTATGCTTCCTTATATCATATTTTATTACTTGAATACCCAATTTTACCTATTTTATTGAGGACACATGCTTGATTAAGATTTTTACAATACGTGTTATACTAATTCAGATATTTCCAGATACAAGATTTTTTTGTAAAATTATGTGTAAATCGAACCTTTTAGGATAGTTTTAAGAACATATAAATATAGGAAAACAGATAAATAGTTTCAAAGTTTACGTTTTATCAAGCAATTTTTTTTATATTAAAACAAGGAATATGCTTTGAACAGCAAATAACAATATGAATGATGTGTAAATGGAACCTTTTTGGATAGACAAAAATTTTATACTATTTTGTAATTTTTCATTAATTTCATTAATTTTAGGGTGTCGAGATTATATTAAAAAAGACGGGAAATAAGCTGGAATTCCCAATAGATAAGTCAATGAAGTTATGCAATAATTTTTGAGTAAATTAATGGAGGCACGACCGAGCCAATGAATTAATGAATATGCACAACAATCGGAGTATTTCATATTTATTTATACATTAACATATATACTTTCGAACATACATATACATAAATAAATAAAATGTGATAGTTTTAAAATGACTTCTTTTTACCAGGTGCATATAAATATAAATACAGTACATATATGACAAACATGATAAAAATGTTTTTTCGGTAAGTACATACCAAAATAACATTAAATTTAATATTAACTTATAAAAATGTTATTTTCTCACACAAACATAACATTTTTTATACTTTTTGTTTATCTGTTCCGGCTGATCTCCTTTTTTATGATATTGGAAGGCAAACAAGCAGACGGATTTCCTGATGTTAAGAAATTCATGCCGCTTAGAGACACCAAAAAGGTCGGATGTTAGGGCTTGAGCAAAAGTAGGTCTGAAACGAATTGACTAATGTTGACGGGACTTTTACTTTAGGCAACTTCAATTAAAAAACAATAAAAGAAAAACTAACTAAAGTAAAGATTTTGTGTCATATTAAAATATAAATTTAACTTGAAGTATTCGAAGGTATACATTCGAAGCATTTTCTACCGGACGCTTACGAATATCATTAACTCTGAAGGTCGCATTCGACACATTATGAATAAGAACGGTCTTGATACTTTAACGTCATGTATTCAAATATTTTTTAAAGATAATGATGCTTGATGGTCAATCAATAAGCGTGGCTGAAAAGGGTCTGACATGTGTCATGTTAGTTTAGAAAAGTCGCAAAAAACTGTCGGCGTTGGCAGTGTTATGACCACGAATCGTGATGAATGAGTGGCATTTTTTATGATTCTTTGATAAAAATATCTCGATATTTTTGAGAGAGTTTTCTAGGTTGTTTTCCTGTTTGTTTAAAACTGCTCTTGCTGGCCATATATATTGTGTGATTTTCCTTTTGGATAGCTCCATATCCTTAGATAAAGTAAAATAATTGATGTGTGGTTGTCCTACATTGGCTAAATAAGTCGTGAAAAACGATTGAAAGCCATATTATATAATAAGAAGAAGAACCCCAAAGCAAGCAAATTAAATGGTTTTGTTATGGGTGCTTGTCAACAATATACCAAAGAAAAAGTTCTGTAACCTTTTGTACGTACTATTAATTCTTATTTGTTTGCTACTTTAACAAGTTTTGCAAGTAATTAAATAACCTTACGCTAGACGCTTTATTTTCCAGCTTGACATTACATCGGTTCTTAGTTATCATTTTTAATGATGGTCATAACGTAGCTAATAAGCTTAATACCTTGAACGCTTGGATAGATCTCCATAAAATATGGCTAAGAACCATCTCGATCACATGGCAATTTTTCATTACGTTTAAAGTCAAAAGTGAAAAGGAAATTTGGCTGCAAGTCATTAGCACGTATTTTGATTTTTTTTTCAGTTTGTTGTATGAGATATTGTCTTGCAGTTTTTGAAGTGAAAATTTCTTTAGCGGCGTTGCGCACTTTTTTAGTGGAATGGGTAAAAACTCATAAACTCGCGTCAGGACACGTAACCTGACCGAAAATTCATAAGGCGGCGAAGGGCGCTTGCGCAAATGTTCGTATTGTCATGTTTGTGTACAATAGCGCAATAAATGAATATTGGATTCTACCACATAAATTATAGTACTTTCATAATGATAAATAAAGCAATTCGTGCAAAATTATTCCCTAACCATTCCAAAATATCAAAAATGCACAACGTAAATGTTCAAGTTTTCATTTCTGCCGGCACTCCCGGAGTGCAACCCGTCATTTTTTTCAAGTCACACATTTTGTAGTTTGGAAATTATGGACAGAATAACATTCAGTAGAAAGTGACATAAACATTTGAATGCACACTCAAGCTGGTGTTCGAACTTGCTAATAAATCCCAACTATTATAATATTATGAATGCAAAAGTTCGACTGTCTATTACAATTTACGTCGATTTCCTACTTTAAGTCACTCCAGAAAATCGTCAATTTATTCGCGGGTAAAGCTAGTAGCTAGCAAAACTTATACAATATTTGGATATTTTTTATTTAATATATAAAATTTTCATCTGTAGGGTTCCGTGTCTAAAAATTTAAAAAAATCTATCTAAAATCTAAAAATCTTTATACTTCTGTCAAGAGCCTTTTTCGCAGGAAAGCAGAGAGGTATCAAGCTGCAGTTCTCATCAAATACTGTCCATTAAACCTGTAAAAAAATCTACAACTTCTAAGCAAACGTAACCGGAAGATAAAGCCGTGTACTAATGTCGCAAGTTTTGAAAATATTCAAAACTCGCAAAGGAATCAAAACCTATAGGGTAATTTTCTTGTACTCAAAATCTTGAAATTTAGTGCAAAACAACGTCTCAAAAGTACAGTAAAACTAAGAAGTTTGCAAAAAACTGTAAATATTTAGTTGCATCGTTTTTTTTACACACTTTATTAGTATATTTTTATTTATTCGTTCTAAGTATAGCTATAGTTAATTGTTTTGTACACGATGCCTTCCCTTTTATTTTCACAGCTTAATTTTTTTGGGTTGGCTGGAAGAAATTTCTTTAGTTAGAGATAAGCTCGCCTTTTGTGCATTTTTAACTTCTCGTGTATTTTGTGTATTTTAGTTTTTGTGTGCAATAAAGTGTTCAATAAATAAATAAATGAATAAAATGTCTTGATGTACAAACTTTTACTTACATACCTATAGATCTGTACGGAACCTTCGGTGCTCGAAACCGGCTCGGACTTAGCGGGTTTTATTTGTAATTTATCACCTGCTGTCAGTACTTTATCTAAAAACTGTACTTTTTCAAGAATCAGTCAATCATTTACCCGACGGTTAGATAATTTTATCTGGTTGTAACTAACCAATTAACTCTACAGTACATTAAAAAAAGTATCTTCACGCCTAAAAGAGGTAGGAGAGGCACAACCAGGACACCGACGACTAGCCGAAGACACTAAGTCCCACAATGTGATAGGTGACAAGCTTATCGCCAACCGGGTGCATATCCAATCCCAGACAACGTGGTTTTTATTAGAACTTGAAACTGTACATTTTCTATTTTTTTTATTGCCCGACCCGGTGATCGAACGCGAGACCTCAAGAAGTTAAGTCTAACGCCGGACCGCTAGATCGCAGCCATACATAAAACCATAAAATTTTCTGCTAATGTTTGTGTAGGCACTTTTTTGACATATTCCGCACATGACAAAAGTATCAACCTAGATGAACTTTGGATTTGTGCAGAGATATTTATTTATTAATGAATAAAATATAGTTATATTCTAGTTTGTGTGACGCTTATCTATCTTCATCCTTGTACATGTATCCTTTTTTTTTGTTAGGAAATTGAAAAAAATACTTAGAATTGTCCAATCCGAGAATCGAAACTGGCACTTCAATACACCAATACAGTATCACAGTACCACTGGCCCATAGAGGTGATGTAAAAAATAGCATTTATTTATTACGCTTTGATTTGTAATTAAAAGAAAAACATTAGTTTCAGCATAAATATTTTTTAAATAAAAGTCTGAATTCATATTTTTCACATGACATTAATGTTTTCATTTTTCAATGTCGTAACTTCAGAAAAGATTTTGTAATCAAAAGGAGACGTAAATGAAATATTTATATCAGAAATACGTGCACAAAGGTCATGTACATTGATGTAATTAGGTTGACTCTACGAGCTTTTCGTGGGCGGACATTTTGTTTTCAAGATGAATACCGAGTAAAGATTTAATAATCAAAGTTCAGTGTTAATGGTAGTTTTGTTGGAATCCTGAATATTTATTATGGCTGATGTTGTATGTTAACAAATTTTTGCATTTAGCAATTTTTATATCACTACTTTTTTTTGTTTTTCACTTCAATATTTTTTATTACTTTATTATTTTTTAAACTTTGAAAAAAAAAAATACACAAAAGCTTATGTTCGCTATTTGCACACATAAAGCAAGAGTGGTGAAAATTTCGTAACAGCGGACGATATAGTAGCTCTAAAGTAACCACAACTACCAAATGTAGACTGCTGCTAGAACAGAATTTAAAAAAATATTTTACTGTAGTAATTTCACCCATGTTGAACCGGACTCCTTCACAGAATAGACAATCTGCTGTCATTAACACCGTGACATCTGACTTGGTGGTAGAGTTTTGTAGCGACTCACCAGGATTGGTACTACCGCCTTACCTTTTGCTGCCATCATAACGTCAGCGCTTGCGTTGACGCGTTCTGGTTCGAGAGATAAAGTAGCCTATAAACTTACTTTTGCTTGAGACCTAGCATCGCTGCCTAAGATTGGAAACGCACCATTACCACTTTTGGTGTCTCTAGACAGCGTAAATTTCTTACCATCAGAAAACCCGTCTGTTTGTTTGCCTTCCAATATCATAAAAAAATATATACAGTCAAATATTATTTACTACTTCCAAAAAACACTCCTTAATCTACATTTATGGATGAAGACAATCATATAGATGACTCATAGGAAAATCATCTATTAAATTTGTGGTTTCGTTTATAACAAAAAAGTTAGCTCGCTGCCTATCTGGATCCCCATATGAATTATATTAAATGATGTCCTCCTACTAAACAACGAGTAAATCTATAGATCCTCAGGATCCTTTTCTGATACTGCATTGGAGATTGATACTTACACGAGGTCTATAACTTCTGCAATTCCATTTGTGATTAAGTCAAAAAGTTATAATTGTCGATGAAGTTACATTATTTTAACGAGATAAGTTTAGAAGCTCTTAGCACCTGAATACAAACCGTATTTTGTTACTTCAGAGCTTTGTGCTTATTAAGTAACATTATCTGAAGTTCCTGCAGCTTAGCTTAGTTTCTTGCTGCCAGTAGTAGACCGCGGTTCTCGTTTTAGTTTAAGTTTCAACCGGTGTCGATAATAACTAAGATGTACACCATCTTTTCCAAAAATATAGATTTGGAACAGATCATTGACAAATATTACGTGGACTTTGTCCAGTTTTTATACAAAACACCAGAAGATGAGACATAGTCTTTTCCGAAAAAAAAGACGGGTTGCACTCCGGCAGTGCCGGCAGAAGTGAAAACTTGGATATTAACGTTTTGCATTTTTGATATTTTTTAAATAGTTAGGGAATAATTTTGCATTGAATTTCTTTAATTATTAGTATGAAAGTACTATAATTTATGCACAAATATTATTTTCATGTCAATAACCGGCGCTTGGCTTGACAAAAACGTGAAGGCTAGGAGCGTCGTCATAGTATTTGCATAAAGAAAATTGCTCGTCCAAATATGAAGCTTATTTTCAATATGGAACAAATAGAGCAATGTCTGTTGATATTATACGTATCTGATATCATGTTGTCTTGTGAGAATGTAATAGTAGGTATATTGCGGCGTATTATCCATTGCGAATCCTATACTCTTCGGAAATATCTAAGCAATACAAAAACAACAATAAGTCTACGTTTCATTGTAGATATTGCACCGTCTTACTCGTGCATGCGCCCTGCGCCGTCTTACGATCTGACGATCTGACGCGAGTTTAGAAGTTTTTACCCATTCCAAAAAAAGTGCACAACGCCGCTGAAGAAGTTTTTACTTCAAAAGTCGCTTAGCATATTACAACGTTGGACCCCGACCATAAGAAGGCGAAGCACGAATGACATCTTGTAATTACATCTTCAAGCCCATATCTCCGAAGGGGTTGGCAGAGGCACAACCCACGACTAGCCAAAGACACTAAGTCCCACAATGTGATAGGTGGCAAGCCTATCGCCAACCGGGCTCACATCCAGGCGCCGAGCAACATTTTTTTTATTAGAAAATTTGGAAAAACCCACATTCGAACCCGAGGCCTCATGCAGTCAAGTCCAACAACTGAACCGCTAAACCACAGAGGCGATCATTTTATAACACAAAATAATTTTGAAACAGCTGCATAGTATTTATAGTAAATAATAAATAAATATGCCTTCTCATAGTTGTCATCCCACCGACTTAACGATTCCTGGTGCCATTTCATTCATCATTGCTTTCCAACCTCCGATTTGGATCCCTACACAAGTTGTTAATGATGGGTGGCTTAAGTGACGCTAGACTGTACCTGTAACTTATGTTATTTCAACCTATAAGTTTTCACTGCTTCCCCCGTGCTAATCCGGGCTCATTTGCAGAAAAGAAACATCTGCCTTTCTGCCAGGCAGTTCGTAAAAGGCGAGCATAAGCTTACCGTCACTAACACCGAAACATCCGACTAGTTGGCAGAGTTTCACAGCCACTCGCCCCGATTGGTACCACCGCCTTGCCTATTCCTATAACCTGCCATAACGTCAGCGCTTGCCGTTGACGTGTTCCAGTTAGCCGATAAACCTGCTTTTATTGAAGGCATTACATGGCGCCAGGAAAGTAACGCATCGTAATCCCCTGGTGTCTTCAGGCGGTGTGAATATGTTACCATCAGGAAATCCGTCTGCTTGTTTTCCTTCCAATATCATCATCACATTATTTTTATACTTGTACCTCCCAAGAGATATGAATATAATAAACCTGTCGCTAAACAGACATTTAATCGATCCAGGGCAACGTCGTTTTCATTAGTGAATTAAAAAATATCAACAAGTATTAAAAAAAATGTTATAAAATCGTAAAAAGCTGTAGCTGTTTAAAAAACATATTTTAGAGAAAATTTTGTGACGGATTTTTATATTTGCGGGGTTTTGAAGTTCCACTTAAAATTCTAGGCCATGTATGATTAAAATCAGTCAAGTGGGAGAGTTATCGTCGGTTGACAGCAAACGGTATAGTGTCCCGCGGGTGTAACTGATATTTTTATAACCGAAGAAATGCCTCATTGAATATTTAAATCGAGTTCAGTTTTATGAAACCCAACGCAGAAGTCAGATCACGTCGTGTATTTGAAGGAAAATTCTGAATGTGTTTCATCAATATTCTGCTATTGTTGAGGCTTTTTCGTAATGTTCATGTTGTTATTTGTACAATGTTGATGTTAGTCTTGACAACGACTGAAGGTGATCAAACTTTTTTATTTAAAACACAGTCAAAAAGTCAAAGTTTTTGAATTTGATTCATAAACAGAATTCGTAATCAAAAGATGTAGGAAAAAAAGTATCTTCACGCCCATATCCCCGAAGAGGTAGGCAGAGGTACAACCAAGGCACCCACGACTAAGGCAATCCCAACCAACATTTTTTTTATTAGAAAATTGGAAAAATCCAATTTCCTTTTTGTTGGCCGACCCTGGATTCGAACCCGGGACCTCAAGCAGTCAAGTCCAACACCGGGACCGCTAGACCACAGAGGCGATCAAAAGATGTAGAAATTGTAAATAAAATAATTAATCTTTAATTGCTATTAATTAGTATTGCCTCTGCGGTCTTATGGACCGGTTTTGGTGTCAATTCCCCGGTCAAGCAACAGTAACAGAATGAAATTTTCAATTTATTATTAAAAAAAATGGTACCGGGATTTGGTTATGTACGCGATTGGCTATAGGCTTGACAGTTGACACTGATCACAGTGTGGGTCTTAATGTCTTTGGCTAGTCGTGGATGCAATATTAGTGCCTCTGCCTACCTTTTTGGGAATAAAGGCGTAAACATACTTACTTTTATTTGAATTTATTCAAATTTTAACCACGTGTAATATAAAAGATGAAGGTTTAAACTTGTCTCAAATGTCACAATTGTTCCACATTAAAATAATAAAAAGCACATGGGGATAACAAAACGAAATAGTATTCAATAACAATATAAGAGACGCAAAAATAAAACAAGATCATCTCATCCATGGATACAAAAAGGAGTAAGCTCCTCAACGTACCAGCGAAACTATAAATGTGTTTTTTTTATTTTCTAATGAAGAAAACGTTGCCCGGGAGATAAATGCCCGGTTGGGGATAGGTTTGCACCCTATCACATTGTGGGATTACGTACCTTTCGTATCATGTATACACCACCATCTTTCCCTTCTTTTTTTTAATGATATTGAAAGTCAAATAAGGAGACGGATTTCCTGATGGTAAAATTCACGCTGCCTAGAGACACCAAAGGTGGTAATGGTGGGTTGCCAACCTGTGGCCGGAATGTTAGGCCTCGAGCAAAAGAAAGTTTACCAGCTGCCTTACCCTCCAAACCGGAACACGTCATGACGTTATGGTGACAGGAATAGGTAAGGCGGTGGTACTAATCCGGGTGAGTCACTGCAAAACTCTACCACCTAGTCAGATAGTCCTCTTCCCCGATATGGGCAAGAAGATACATTTTTCTTCTGAAAGTAATCGCTAATAGCTATTATTGTGTTTCGTGCTACAATCTTGCACACGTAGTATATATATATATATATATATATATCAACCACAAGACAGTGACACACTTTTATCGTCTTTGGTATCAATACTCTTATCATCAGGAGATCGGTGGAGGAAACAAAATATAAGAAAAACTAATTTTGTCTGAAAAATAAATCTGCTGTTGTCTGTCTCCTAAGTGGTCTCATTTCATTTCACTACAATTAGGCAAAACTTAAGTCCTAAAAGATTTATACAGCACTTAACTACCGTTTAGTCGTGAAAAAGTACATCTTTGCGTCTAGCTTTAACTGTAATTGGACGATATTTTGTGTCCAGAGTCCAGACAGCCTGACAGAATTATCGACAATACTAGTGAAACTTTATATCACATAAAGGCGTCATCATAAACAGGCGAACTAATTACCTGGTAGTAAAAAAACGCACGTGTGAATACGTGTTTCTAATACGTGCCGCTGAAATATTGAGCGACGTAGTCACTAAAATAAGGAAACAACCAAGGCAAAAACATAAATGCTATGGTAGCAGGAAAAGTTGAAAACTTTGTACCAATCTGAGCGAATCGTAAGACTCTTTCAAGTCCGTGAGGCTGCACCTATTGAATAATCTTCAATTTAAATAACTTGATTGCAATAAACAGGTGATGAAGTCGTTACACTTCAGTTACTTAGAAAAATATCTTGTACGTGTATCTAAAGAGTTAGACAAAGTTACAAACAGAGTGTGTCGGTATTTTTAAACATCTTTGTAACAATTTCCTTACACTTAAATTCCGCAAATAAATAATGTTTAATTTATTAAGCCACGAGTAGCTGTGCTACATATTATTTATAGTTATATACCTATCGCCAAGCGGTACTTATCCAATGCCGAGCAACGAGCAATTTTAAAAAAGTTTCAAGTACATTTTTTTTTTTAATTAAGAGGTCAATGAACAAGCACGTGGCTCTCCAGATGGTAAGAGATAACCGTGGTCCAAAGACTGTCAGACGCCAAAGATGTTACAAGTGCGTAGCTGTTATGTACCCGAAATGTTAGGCCAATAAGATTTAGTTTCACTACAGTTTAATTATATTATTATTTAATTTATTCCTAGGGTTTTTGTCGTCTTTGTCAGGGTTAGATTACTGCTGCTGAATGCCGTCAGACATCTAAGTAAATTAATTTAGTATAATATGTAATAGGCACTGCTATGTGTGTGAACAAAGATATTCATTTCTAGGTCTGACTGAGAGCTAATTGAATTTATTTTGGTATAAAGCTATGTGTAGTAAATATAGGCCAAAGAAGGTAGGAAAGATTGAGTGTAAAAAGGAATGCGAAAGGAGTGACTGCAAAGCTAACGGTTCCTAAGAATTAATGGACTAAAGATTGCTTTGCCGACCCCAGGTAATAAAACATAGCAAAGAAAACGATAACGTTTTTTTTGTTTGTGGACTAGGTCCACTTTAAGTCCAAAAGACTATTCATAACTTTATATATCTGCAGATCATATGAAAAAAAAATTTGTGCAAAAGGCACAAAAAAGAGATTTAGTAGGTATAGGTGTGTTCGAATCTTCGATATCACAAATACCTTTCTTCCATCAAAACTTGTTAGCAACTACTTAAGGGATATATATTTATATACTTGTTAGTTCTTTTTATATAATTTTTAGCAGGTATAAAAAAGGGATTTTAGTATAACAGTAGTTATCTATCAAGGAGATACCGGGTTCGATGCTCGGGTCGGAAAAGATAAATTAAAAAAGAAGTAGTGTGATAATTGAATTTTTTAATATAAACAATCTTGCCCTGGATTGGATAAGCGCCCGGTTGGTGATATGTTTATCACCTATCACATGGTGGGACTTATCATAGTAAGGTATAGTAACCAAAGGTACTATACCTATGGCTACTATACCTTTGGCTATTTGTGAGTGATATGAAATAAAAATTAAGTGATTGTATGTATGCAAATACATACACGTATGTAATTATATGTGTAATAGAAGTTATTACAAAAATGTTTATACAAACTAACATCTGGTTGTGATTTGACCAACTCTCATATATCTTTGATGAAGTAGCAATGTTAGGATTTTTAATTCTTTCAATACCTAATGGTTCGCAACCGTCAAAAAAATGCATCTTTTATCCATAACGAATATTCTTTCTATTTCTACTTTAGTTAATACTTTAAGTTTCCTTAAATAACCAATCTATAGCTTAGGATTGAATATATAATATTTATTAAATTTATTCTAGTATTCATTTTAGTATTTCTATGTATTACTATCGTCGACTAATACCCATAACACAAACATATAATTTGCTTACTTTGGGGTTAGGTTCAATTTGTTTAGCTTGTTCTGAGATATTTATTTATTTATTTATGTGATACGCTAGCAATAGTTATGTATTCGTAAAAAAATCGCGGTTAACGTCTAGTCACTACATAGTATCAAATTGATCAGAGACTTTTTTGGTACCCCCAAATAGACCACATAGCGATGAAAATTAGAAAATTTAACTGGATGTTTAGACTGCTAAGACAAATATTTCCCAGACACACATCTAAAAACTTACTTAATAACATATATATCGCCTTAGTTCAATCAATTATCTGTTATTGTATCCCGGTATGGGGCGGTATATTTAAAACACGATTTATGGAGGTAGAGAGAGCTCAAAGAGCTTTATTAAAGATTGTGTATTACAAGAAGCAGCACTTCCCAACAGATGACCTCTACAAACTCAGTGGTGTCCTGTCAGTTCGAAAGCTGTATATCTCATAACCTTATAACCTAATAACCATAGTCATAAAACCTTAACCCATAAGCCTAACATAAGCACTAGACAAAGGAAGGATAATGTGGTAACAGTTCCCATAACTAAAACCGTATTTGCTGGCACACAATTCTTAAAACGTTCAGCTTATTTATATAATAAAATCAACAAACAAATAAAAATAAATACAAAAACTTACCGAGAACGTAAAACTACTATAACTAACTACTAACACAATAAAACTTATATAGAAACGACAAATCTGTTACAGAAAATAAATTAATCTATATAACAAAGATAATAAATAAATTGACTTGTATAGCACTAAAATATTCATATACTCTCAAACACTTATGAAAACAAACACACACACATACACACGCTTGAGTACTCTAGGTTTATATGTATCTTGTTAAATATCTAGTATAAGATGATGTTACAATCAATTTAGTCACTTAATAGTTTATAAGAACAATAATTGTATGGAAGAGCGTAGCTTCCTGGCACAGGCATGTTTTTACCTACAAGGATGCTGCAGCAACTTAATTGCACTATGTAACCAGAATTACTGTAAATAAACAATTTTTGATTTTTTTGATTTTGATTCGAGTATAAAACAAAGTCGCTTTCCGCCGTCTGCCCTATGTACGATTAAATCTTTTAAAACTACGCGACGGAATTAAATGTGGTTTTTGTAGATAGAGTGATTCAAGAGGAAGCTTTAAATGAACTCGTATAATCATAATTAACAGTTTTTCCACGAATGTCAAGGGGTACCCCCTTGCTGCTAAATATTAAATAAAAAACTAGAAACCACGTCAAGAGTTTGAACTGTGAATAGGTTTTGGACGTTTCCAATGAACAAAATCAAACTTCAATAGTTTGTCGGATTTTCAGGCTTTAGTAAGCGTTGTTGATTGAGTTCTCTTGTAGCAAACATCGACTAACATTTTTAAGAAAAAAAGATTTGTTTGAGCATTTTATTCAACAAACTATTACTATGGTATTACATCGTAAGGACGTGGTAACCAAATTGTTAATATCAAACATTTTCATAAGTTGCTAAAGGAAATATTTGGAGTGAAAATGGCAAAACCTAAAAATTTAAACTGATTTTCTGTAATGGGTGGCAATATGATATAAAATTTGGAAGACTATGTAGAGATTGATGATAATAATCTAGGATACATTTTATTTAAATTTACCCTTACGTGATTTAAAAATGTTCCACAATGTTTGCCAGATAATATTATATACTTAGTATATGTCGTTGATAAGTTTTCTATCGAGATCGCGTAATGACACTTAATCGTTTTTATTTTTTCGATCTAGATAACCCACCTGTTATTCCACCCGGTGGAGAAAATAATTAGAGCGATATTTTTCAATATTATGTATAAAAAATAGCTCTAAGATATTCATGGTCTTCACCAAACTCTTTGAAGAGTCTAGTAAAAGCCTCTTATTCTCGACGTTTATGTGCACGCATGCAATGTACGATACATTGCATATTTATCATTTTCTATGTTCAAAACCGGTATGTATTTTTTATCTCAAAGAAATCTGTCAGCTTGTGTATTTCTGAACATTTTAAAAATTAACTACATCTCTTTTTTATTTTGTTTTAAAATTTTATACGAAACTATGTAAGGTTTGAAACATGGATAAAATGTCAGAAACATACTTTTTTTTTCAAGGAAGCACTATTTTTATCTGTCGCTAAATTTTGCAAATATACAAATTCAGTTTCTTGTTAGATTTAGAACTTTTAATTTATATGCAAAAAATATGTTTCAAAAACATCACATTTCCCATCTTTGAAATCTTCGAATTTTCTTTGACCGCCTCACACGCCTAACTACACCGATCAACCGCGAGGCTCAGGTTCGATTCCCGACGGGGGCAGGCATTTGTGTGAGGAACATTTAGATGTCTGAATTTCCGCGTCTGGGTGTTTATTAAATATATTCTGGTATTTATTTAAGTATTTCTATGTATTGGAATCGTTGACTAATACCCATAACACAAGCATATAATTTGCTTACTTTGGGGTTAGATTCAATTTGTGTAAATTGTCCTTGGATAGTTTTTTATTTATTTTTTACAAACCTTCCCTTTAATTCTTTGTATCTAAATATGAAAACAACATCAAAATAATTCGTTGGGTAGTTTGTAAGACCAAAACTCTTGGTCTTGGTCTTGGTCTTGGACCAAAAATCGCGAGCCCCATTATTTTATGCTAAGAGTAAATAGAGAAACGTAATATAACCTTAAACTGAACAAGAAAATACTTTCTTGGCCGTCATCGTTATGTAATTAAAACGTTAATTTTGGCGTGACCGTAATAATTAACTTACCGTCTTCTTAACAACTTGCAATCAAGGAAAGTTTGAAACAATTTGTTACTCGTTTTGATGAAACTGTTTGTCATGTTGCCGCGAGTATCATCTAATATAGATAACTATTTAAGTCATCTAGTACAGTTATCTAAGTACCTATATCATAAATTATAAGCATACCATCATCATATCATTTAAAATAAAGAAGTTTAATAGGAAAAATTATATTTTAACCCATGTCACACAAAAGAGTGAGCAGAGGATAAGACATTCCACCATCGGATAGGTCGCAAGCCTATCGCCAACACCAATGTGACCTACATAAACAATCTTGGGCAATGTAATTTTTGTTATAAAAATGAAATTACACATTTTCTAGTGCTAAGTTTACCGACCTGAGGATCGACCCAGGTACCTCAAGAAGTCAAATTCAATGCCGGAACACTAAACCACAGAGGCAATTTATTAGTTACTTTTTTATGTTACAATAGTCGATGACACTTGCGGCTTCAGTCGCTATTTTTTTGTTTTAATTATAATATGTATATTTTCCTTCAAACACCGAAGTATTTTGTAATTTACAATAGCAGAGAGATAACGGAAGCCTCGCGAAATTTTTGTAAAAATTTCTAGTTAACATTAAAATACGCTTGTGGCTAATTACTTACAAAATTATATTGTATTGAAAACACGTGTTATTGTGTATCGTTGTGATAAAAAATGGTAAAACAGTGTTTTTTTGTGTTGCTTAGATGACCTTTTAAGTGATTATACTGATGAGTATTTTAAAAAAATGTTCGCTGAAGCTAGCTTTTATAACGAGCTAGCTTTTTCTTCTAGCTTTTTTACGTTGAACTAACTAAAACAGCACTCGATTTTTTTGGTTACCATACCACGTGTTACAAAAAAGTTACTATTTTTAATAATAAATACAATGAACAATTTTTTCTTAAAGAGTGTTCGGTAAGTACATAATATATCATCCTCTTTATTATTATATAATTGAATTCGAAATCGCACAATTGAAACGTTCGTTGAATTAATTTCGATCAAAGAAACAATTTGGAAAATATTTTTTGTGAAGGACCTCTTGTTCATTGCAAAAGAATCATTGTTCTTGAGATTCCATCTTCTTACAGTTTTTATTATTTTTTAAAATGTTCCCGAAATACATATAAATAAAATTTAAAAGCCGAATTTTAAAGATTTAAATTTTAACACCTCGCCTTTGTGGTCTAGCGGTTCAATTGTTGGACTTGACTGCATGAGGTCCCGATTTCGAATCCCAAAAAAGAAAATTGGGTTTTTCCAATTTTCTAAAAAAAAATGTTGCTCGTGATAGGATATGTGCCCGGTTGGCGATAGGATTGCCACCTGTCACATTGTGGGACTTAGTATCTTCGGCTAGTCGTGGGTGCCCTGGTTGTGCTTCTGCCTACCTCTTCAGGGATATGGGCGTGAAGATACTTTTTAAATTTTAACACGCGTTAAAATTTAAATCTTTGAAATTCGGCAACCTATATTAGGACCGAATTTTTTGCAGGCAACCCAGTATCAATGTGTAAGCAATTAAACAGCGCTAACGGTGATATAAAATTTATTCTATTATCCAATCAGTGAAAGTAACTGATATCGTCATACCTGTTTATACCCACCCAGTAGATTGTCCAGGTAAATAATAGGCAACCCAACGTCAGCACATTCTATATGTTTTATATTTTACGTCAGAATAATTCTTTATTCTTATTATCATGATGTTGCAACATTTCATGAAAAACCTTTTTTTTTAATATTTAAAATATTTTGTCCAGGATTTATTGTTGGCAACCCATTTTTAATATATTCTGTGATATACTACATTTATTATAAAATACATTTTATTCCATTATCAGCTCGGTGAAGGTCGACTTAGGTTCGGATCTACTACTATAATAAACTTTATAATCTTGCTGATAAGAACGTCATCTTCATTTCTTAAGACCAACTACTTTGTTACCAAACTGTATGATTATATTTTGTGCCACATCTGTGATATTTTATCGTTATCATAATAAATTTGTTTGTGTGTGTCAAATGCATGGTAGTACGTGAAATGTTTTTTTTTTTTAATTAATGCACTATAAGTTTGCCAAATTTCATACTTCTCCGTCAGCGCAATTTTCGTAAAAAGGGGTCTACAATTTTTGCTTTACGTATTACTATATAGATTAAATACGTTGTTTAAAAATTATAATTTAAAAATTATCTTTATTTTAAAATCTCAATAACATTATAAGAAAAAAAAGATGTATGGATAAATTTTAGAGTCGTATTTATTCCAGTATACAGACAATATTAAAACAGATATTTTTCAACTACCTTTTCAAATACTAAAACTAAAAATACAGGCATACGGCTCTCCCGATGATAAAGTCGTGGCCTTTAAACAGCATAGATATTACATGGGTGTTACTGTCATGTGGTTGTATTAAACATAAGTTTCTTAAAGGTCGGCAACGCATCTGTGATACTCCTGGTGTTGCGGATTTCCGTGGGCGGAGGTGATCACTTTCCATCAGGTGACCCACTTGCCCGTTTGCCTCCTCGTCTATAAAAAAAATTTACAAGACTATTTGGTCTGGACTATCTGATCTGGAGGATAAGGCTAATCCGCTACCTTATCCGCTAGATCGACGGCATTGCACTTATGGTGGCATGAGTGAGTAAGGCGGTGGGTAAGCCTGGGCCGAAAATGCTGCACAGCATTCTAGCATCCGTTAACACAACAGTTATTTGGCATCCTGGGCTAAACCTAGAGCTTTTTTTTTTGTTTTATATTTTTTATTTGTGTATTTCTAATCGCCGACTGTTTGTCTTCCAATTCTTCGACATCGTGTTTTAGTATTATTTATGGTGTTAGTAACAAAAGTGGGATTAAGGCACCTAAAATTTTAATGGTGCATTTTTTAACTGAAGCTTGTGGTGTAAGCTCACGAATAAGTAAGTTCACCCTTATGTTTGTCTGTGTGACTCTTTACATTAATATGTTGTATTTTTACATTTTGAAGAAAACAAAAACTTTATCTAAGATACGCTCTGTTTTGCTAACGATTACCTGTTTGAGCTATTCAAGACTCAAACCCAGAGCAAAACATGTAATTTACTCGTGTTCGATAGATATATCCAATATTTACACAAATGTAAGTACATATTACATATACGTAAACATTATTAACATGAGTACATCATTGCAAATTAAATTAACATTTGGTAATGAGTTAACGGCCATAATGTTCTTTAAAATATATTTCAGATTAAGGATTTCTTCCGTGCTTAAGATAAATTTTTATACAGACAAAAACTGAAATCCTATGAAATGTGATATGTTTTATTTCTTTAAATTTTATGAAAATTTGTTCCAAATACGAGAAAAGTCCTGAAACAATATATTTTTATAAGAATATATAACTAAACAGTTAATTAATTACTGCTATATATAAATTACATAAGAAATAAACATTAGTACTAAATATCAATGTAGTAGTTATGTTTATTTCTAGATGTTTCACAAAGCAGTGTTTAAACTTCATTAAATAAATACAGTGAATTAATTCGTTGTATTCAAAACCCAGACATCAGCTGTGCAAAGATTGCTTAACTGAACGTTTACATACACTATTTTGTATAGTTCTTTCAATACACTAAAACAATGACAGGTTCCGCCGTCTGTGTGCTTGATATTTTGAAAATACGCAACTGATTTTAGTACGGGGTTATTATATAAAATATTTGTTTAAAAGAAGCGAATTATAAAGATTTGTAACGTAAGATAAAAAAATTGTTTACGTCTATATACACAGGCTAAATAATGTTGTGTAGAATTGTACATCATAAGTAGGAAATTATCTCCAAAAAGTCCGCAGCAGTGTTCAATATCATATGGATATAATTATTATATTCTTCAATCTTTTACATGGGAAATGTTACTAAAACATAATCTCAAAAAAGAGAGAATAAAATTAATCAATGGAATTAAAATAAAACTGACTACCCTACCCTTCAGACCGGAACATGACACAGTATTTATAGCGACAGGAATAGGGCAAGTTACTGAAAAGCACTCAACAGCAATGTTCTTGTTATTAATCACCAATTTAAAAATGTGATCGCCTCTGACGAGCTGTCTGGCTGAGAGGCAGATGGTCTATCAGCTTACTCAGATCAACAAGAGGGAAATTCAGTCCCAGAATACAGTTCAATTGGAATACGAAGCGAACATGTCAAACGAAAAGTGACGAAATAAATAGTTTTACCGTTAAACCATAATAAGCGGATTCGAACAGTGATATAATTATATGTTTGTGATTTGGTTCTGTTGATTTTTGTCGGGAGAAACGCAGACATGCACAGCGCCTACTAAAATAGATTAGCAATACGCTTCAACACTTTTTCACGTAATTACTTTTATAAGGAGAAAATAATATATACTGTTGCTTGTTTTATAGTGTCATGTCACTGTTAATTAATTGATAATAAACAGTTTTCTACAGTTAACAGTCTTGATCTTTTCTAATATCATCAATTGTTAATAGTAATTATTAATGTACTTACGTAGTTAGTATGTAGGTGGGAAATATAACTTCATTTTCACATTAATTGTAAAAAGTAACAAACAAGGGCAATAAATTTATGAATAGTATTTTGCTAACCACATTCGAACCAATGAACGTAACAGTAAAATTTTAAATAATATGTAATATCTGATGCTATTAAGCCCTATCAAGTGATTAGAATAAGAAGTCGCCTACGTATTTTCTAATTGTAACCAATCCAAGTGTTAATAAATAAGATAGTAACAAAAGTAAATTAGTAATTTGAAAAAATTAATTATCAAAATCTTCTAATATTTTTAACAAGCGCTTTTATATGCTTTTATGGTATTAATTGAGTTTCATAATTTTGCCTATTTTTTTCAGATACCTCAAATGATAAATGACGAAACATGGAAGTTATCGACAACAACACCATATTTTATGAAGACAAAGAAATATATGATGTATTATCCCAAAGAGATTTTAGCGATATATTAGTCGAATATAAGTGGCCTATAGAAAAATGCATGCAGGAACATTTAGTCAACTTCACAAAGGATTTCGTAATTCATCCAATTATTATTAATGACACACAAATATTTTGTCTCGAACACGCTCCAGAATTAACAACCCACACTGTAATTAGAGCAAGCGTACTTCTTGTGATGGCAGGAATATCGTTCTTTGGTAATTTTGCGACAATGATAAGTGTTCGAAGGGGCAAGCAAAGCAGAAGCACGAGGCCATCTTGGACGGCCATATATAGTCTTATATTCCAACTTAGTATAGCAGATTTACTAGTAACAGCATTTTGCCTTGGAGGTGAAGCAGCATGGTCGCTGTCAGTGCAATGGTTCGCAGGGAATGTTGCCTGTAAATTGTTTAAGTTCCTACAAATGTTTGCGTTGTACTTGAGTACGTTTATCTTGGTGCTGATCGGTGTGGATCGGTGGCTGGCTGTCAAGTATCCAATGAAAAGTATGGCCACAGCTACCAGGAATGGAAGACTGGTTATTATTGCATGGATATTGAGTTTTCTTCTAAGTATACCGCAGGTATGTGGAAAAATGTAATTTGTGCAAGTTTTAAAATATTTCTGAAATTTAACGATACTTCTGATCTTAAAGAGCGTATAGCACCAAATACCAACTGTTGAGGAGGGCAAAGAAACGTAAAAAAATAAAATAAATTTAGGGTCAACTTTTTTGTCTACATTGTTACTCAAAAACAATGCCAAAAATAAGAATCATCAAAATTGGTCAAAACAATGACAGAATTATGACCTACCTTAAAAAAAGTTTACTTTTGTTTCCCAAAATATTACTTATGATTTTGAGATGGACTCTAACTATTAATTTTATCATTATCCGTCTTGTGGCTTATTATACTTAATAATGCATGAAACGTTTGTTCAAATGTTTTTGCGACTCTTAAAACTAGTTACGACCGTCGCAGAATTATCGTCGTTGATCGAGCAAGTGTCTAGTGTTCACGCCTAACTACACTACCAACCGCGAGGCTCGGGTTCGATTCCCGACGGGGCAGACATTTATGTGATGAACATTTAGGTGTCTGCATTTCCGGGTCTAGGTGTTTATTAAGTTTACTCTGTTATCTAATTTAAGTATTTCTATGTACGAGTGTCGTTGAACAACACCCATAACACAAGCATATAATTTGCTTTAAAAAATCATGACCTACCTATCGAAGAAAGTTTACTAGCAATTTATCGTTTAGATGTTGGTTACCTTAGTCTCTCTGTAGTCGCCTACTTCTACGTACAAAGTTTTAATTAGTTGCGCAGTAAAAGACGGACAAAGTGACACATTTTTAAACGGCTTTGAAAAGTTGTAATTTTTTTTTTGATGATTTTACGTTACCTAAAAATTGTATACCAGTTACATTTTTATGGGATTTTGCAGACCAGAAAAGATCCCACAAACGGTTTTCAAGTTTATGTACATTTTATATTACAGTATTAAGTTATAATTTTTTTATGTACCTCGATGATGTGATTATAAAATTAGAGTAAGTTTTTTGCTGTCTCTCTGCATCTAAATTACGCATTTATAATTATAATATAAATTCCTGTTCAAATGTTTTTCCTCAAATAAGACCACTGTTTAAATTTTTCCTAAATATTTTAATATTAGCATTTTCCCGAGTTTCGTGCGCTTCCGTTTTCGTGCGTGCTTTCATTAAAAATGTGAAAATTTATTCAAAGTGTGGAGAACGATGCTGAGATTAAAATGGATTTTACCATTTACATTAAAACACTAGCAAACCTCGACATTTTATGTGCTCTGCAGTGTTGGTCTGGTTCTCTTGTGAAGAATAGACCATTTGCCTTTTGACAGGCTGCGGCTTTTCCAATAACAAGCTATCAAAGGTTAAAAGTGGATCACTAATAATACCACTGGTGGTAGAATACCATGTTGCAACTCGTTTAGATAGCAATCCAACACCCTACTTATTCCTGCTGCCATAATGACAGTGTCATGCTCCGGTCCGGAATTGACCTAACACCTCGACCACAGATTGCGACGTACCTACGATATAAGTAGGTATCTATAGAACACGGTTACCTAAGAGCCGTGTGCTTGGTCGTTGTCTTATAATAAATATATAAATAACGTGCCTTTTACTTCAAATTAAAATCCTGCTCATGCCATTATTAAATTTGTTAGAATATGGTTTAGCTTTTTAATATTTTCTTTAAACGAAGATACTGAAAATGAAACAAAAAAATATAATAAAATAATTTTCTAAAGTTAACTTGTAATAACGCATAAATAGAATTGGTCCATAAAACGTTAAATTAGCTAAATAATATTAACTTTATAGTAGGGGAGTCCTAGAGAGAATTTAAAGAGTTACTTCAAAATGTCAGATGACTATTTGGGAGCTATTTTGAGCTGTCGGTAATTATCTCCGGCATAAATAGAAGTATTTAATTCTACAATCTTTATATTGATCTGCCTGTGTAGAGTAGGTCGTGTAACAGTTTTGGTTAAAATATATACTTGAGCACTTCAGAATAAAGTAAGGTGTATTCATAAAGCCAATAGGAATATGTTTAGATAATCCGATGATTTTACCTTAACAAAAAGAAATGGGAGGTTGAAAAACCTTGAAAGAGAAACCATATTTCTTTAGTTTTTTTTCTTTTTTCTTCACCATATAATCGACAAAATTCACTAGCTCCTCTTGATGCTAAAGTCACAACGCATCCTGAGCTTCCCTACTATAACGTATAATTACACTAATTAATGTAACCTGATCAGTCAAGGATGAGGATAATTCAAGCCGAATTTATTTAGTCTTAGAATATCAAATTTCCTTGTTTTATCTATTTTACGTAACGATTAGATAACCCGATAATTGTATGTTTACTCGGAAATGTTTGTTTGATTGTAAATTTAGACTTAATTATACTGAATTAAACCTTAATTTATTTTGCTGTCAAACATACAAGGAAATTATATTTGAGATGGTTAAAATTTAATACCACATATATACACCAAAGCTGCATAGTTAAAACCGCGTTATGCCTCTAATATAAAAATAGCAGATAGTAAGTATCGGTAGATTCATACTCCGGAAGAGGTAGGTAGATGCATAACCAGGTCACCTACGATAAGCCGAAGGTCTTACTTAGTCTCACAATGTGATAGGATGCAAATCTCACCATAACGTGTCTAATCGCGAGCATCGACTTTTTTTTATAAAAAAGACACTTTTTGAATGTCGTTAAGTTTCATTGCCAACCCAAGATTCAAAAATGAGTCCCATGTTAGTCCACGCTAATAACGAACCACGAAACCGCAGAAGCGATTCAAATAAATACATAAGTTAATATAATACGTTGCTATCCGAATAGTAACATGGCAATGATGCTGACGGTAAAACGGCAAAATATTAAAGAAGTATCTTCTCGCCCATATTTCGGAAGAGGTAGGCAGAGGTAGAATTAAAGCACATATTACTAGCTGTAGGACACAATCCCACAATGTGTTAGATGACAAGTCATTTGCAAGCCGAGCAATATATACAATGAATAACTACTCTATCAATAGCTGTTTCCGGAATTGAATTTAGTTCTCGCTGCGAATACTCTTTTAAATTTTCTACTGATGGCAAACGGGTGACATGAAATGGTAATTTAAGTTCCAGAAAAAGAAAGAAGTCGGCTGGAGCCATATCTGGTGGTGGTGGTGGAATGGTATTTGTTGAGTGTATGGTCAAAAGATCGTTCACAAAACTTCATCTTGTGCATCATTGTGTTACAAAAGCCACAAATCTTCCTTTCTCAAATGACATTTTCTCGTCGAATTAGCTCTCTTCAATGCCGCACAATTCTCAAATAATATTCTTCTTTTACTGTTTGACCTTTCGGCGAGAATTCCGAGTGCAAACCTCCGCGATAGTCAAATAAAGCTTATTGATTAGTTTGTCACCAGTAAACGCCTCTGTGGTCTAGCGGTTCAATTGTTGGACTTGACTGCATGAGGTCCCGGGTTCGAATCCCGGGTCGGGCAACAAAAAGAAAATTGGATTTTTCCACTTTTCTAATAAAAAAAAATGTTGCTCGGGATAGGGCTTGCCACCTATCACATTATGGGACTTAGTATCTTCGGCTAGTCGTGGGTGCCCTGGTTGTGCCTCTGCCTACCTCTTCGGGGATATGGGCGTGAAGATACTTTACTTTGTCACCAGTAACAATGCGTTTCACAAATGTTGGGTTGGAATTGACCGGTTTTAGCAAATCCGCAGCGACCCAATAAAATCAATTCACCGTGAACCTTCCGAAACAGTTTCGTCGTCTCCGAACGCGAAATTCCATTAGCGATGCAAAATTTGACGTAAACTCTTTGTTCTCTGTATCCGTTATGAAATTTGCAATACACACTAAATATGATGTTACTAAAAACAGCGCAATATAAATAATAGATGCAATTCAAACTTCGCGCCAAAATGGAAAACTGTTGTAACAATCTAACAACAAAAAAAAAATTGAGTTTAGAACCATAAACATGCAATCCATTTTCGATACCGAGACCTCGTTTTGGAATAAGGGGGTAAGAGTTTGTGTGTAATGCTACATTTGGACATTCACTTAAAAATATTTTTTAGTTTGTACTTAATATTATTATGAGTTGTGGACATTTTGATGAGGGGATCCATATAATTTAATAAGCGCGGTATTAAATACCTACTTCGTCGTACGCTTTCCGTAGATGTTTTGAGCGCGAGGTAAAAACAGTTTTCGTTTAGTTATCTGACGAGTTAGTACAGGATGTTCTATTTCTTTCTGGATCACCTCATTAAAGAAATTTTATTTTAATGCATAAAAGTTTGTTTATATCTTAGTCTACGTCATTTGTGAAACAGCTCCATGTATTTTGTGGTGCACTCAACTAGTGTTTTCTTAGTTACAACTTGTTTTAACTTTGGGAAATGGAACATGTAAATGAGCGGTGTTAAGCAGAAGGCGACCAAAGCCGATTTTTGCGAAATTGAGTTATATTGCCTACAAACCTAGATGCATGCTTCTTCACATTCTGCTCTTACATAGAACCTTGTAGCTTGTTTCAATCCTGAGATATTAAATTGTCAAATGAGACCATTACCAGTTTTGACTGTTTTTTTATGCAAAAGGAGACCATCCTATTCGATGGCTGCCTAAATTATCAATTATTTATAGGTATTGAATTTTGCAGAAGCCGACCATTTGTTTGGCTGGATTCTGCAATAAAAATTTCATTGAATTAAATTTCATTCCCATTTTGCAGAAGGCGACTACATCGATGGTCGCTTTCTGAAAAAATAGTTATCATCAATTATATTGTTTCCGATACAAATATTCATTATATTGGGACAAAATCATGTTATTTTTTAACTGTCTTTTATTTTGCAGAAGCCGACCAACTTTATTAAAAAAGTCAGTTTTGCTATGTTTTTTGAACTGTGAGGTGTGTTTAGCTTAAGTCGAGTGTATTTTTTCTGTAAAATGGATCGTCGGGGAAGAATTCTGGTTAACATTATTCTAAATAACGAGCAAAGTGAAATGAATACCGCTAATGAAAGTGAATGTGATGCACCGAGTCCATGTCCTGAGATTTTAGATAAAGACCCTACGGCAATGGCTGGGTTGAAGGTAGATTTAAATGATGGAGATAACACTGGAAACGAGATAGCAAGTTCACCCCCGAAAGCATTAGATCTTACTACAAGTACCAGACTGGAACAGAATGGCATCTTACTGATTATGTGATGTCTAAGTATTTGGATGACCCTTTAGATAGTTTGCCTAGTCCATTATCTTCATTACCGCCATCGATGAAGTTCTCAGAAGTCCATGAATTTCCTGATAACATATTGGTCGTGGTTGGTTCTGTATCTAATTCCATTTCCGTTGAAAACGAAGATGATTTTAGTCCAGCATCCCATGACGATCCAAGTTACAATCCTTTAATTGATATGGATTCGCAAGATTCATCAGACTGTGATGAATTTGATGAAACTTTACTTCCGATAAGTCAGAGTTTTTTAGATGAAGAAACGAGAGCAACTATTCTAGATGAAGCGACAGGAATCCTGTGTACTGTGAGTCTTACTGTAAATGATGCAATTATACCGGAAATTGAGGAAAATCTACCTGGAAATGAAAAAACTTTATGTGGAAATGATAGAGAACGACTTTATGTGTTAAATAGTTCATCGGTTGAAACTACACAGAATTTTACACATATGAGTACTAATAATAATGAAACTTAATCACGAGAATCACTAGGACGACCAAAACGGGGCAGAAAACGAACACATCCAGAAAGTGATAGACTCCTTAATAAAATAAATAGAAATAGTAATTGCAAATATTATGACTACAAAAATAAAATAATAAAGCCTAAAGTTTTTGTTAATGTTTAATGTATTTGTAAAAATAATTGTCATGAAAAAAATTCAGCTGTAACGAGACGAAAAGAATTTGAGCGATTTTGGGACTTAGCATCATATGACGCCCAAAACGCCTACATATCATCTAAAATTCAACAGGTTCTAACAAAAAGAATGGAAAAAGACACCGAAATAAAGGGAGGCCAAATGTCCCAACAGCCTAAAAAGCAATACGTGCGAACCTATGAGCTTGACAACAAATCCGTGTGCAAAACTTACTTCTTGAAAACCTACCAGATATCGTCTTGTTGTGTAAACACTACAGTAAAAAAAGCAGTTCAGATGCTGCATTTAAATGTCAGAGAAGATTGAAACAAGGAGGAGTGAACAAAACTAAATAAGATAAAATTAATGGTGTAATAGAATTTATAAAACGTATTCCAACTTATGAGTCACATTATTGTCCTACAAAAACAGAAGCTAAATTTCTACTACCTGAAATGACACTAGCTAAACTTATTGATATTTATAAAGAAGAATTCAAAGAAGCCGCTGTTAGTGCCGCTGTATTTAAGAATATATTTTTTTCCAAATTTAATTTAAGAGCAGCACCATTAAAAAAAGATACATGCAATTATGGTGATTCCATTAAAGCTCAAATAGAGAATAAGCGTAGTGATTCTAAAAAAGAAGAGCTTAAGAAACAGCACGAAGACCATTTAAAATTAGCTGATGAATCACAAAATCAACTTAAGGATGATATCAAACTGGCCCAGGAGTGTTTCGATGTAGAATGTATAACCTTTGATATGGAGAAGACTTTACCTTTTCCTAGGATCTCCACTAACGTCGTTTTTTATAAAAGGCAACTCTGGCTATACAATGAAGGTGTGTACAGCGGTAAAGGTGACAAAGGATTTTGTTATATTTGGTTTGAAGGAGAGGCTAGAAAAGGTGCACAGGAAGTTGGTTCCATATTACGAAGACATCTAAAAGAAGAATTGCCTCCCAACACAAAACATTTAATTTTGTGGTCTGATTCATGTGGTGGTCAAAACCACAATATAAAAATAACATTGATACTAAAAACGCGACTAGAAGAAATCCCAAGCTTAGAAACAAATATTATGAAATTTTTATTATCAGGGCACTCATTTTTGCCTAATGATAGGCATTTTGCTACTATTGAGAGCGCACTTAAACATGTACAGCGTCTCTAGCTTCCAGAGGACTACATGAGTATCATGAAAAATGCCAAAAAAAGGAGCCTCTTACAGTGAAGCAAATGGAAAAGCCAGATTTCCTAAGCACGGAATTGCTCGAAAACCACGCTACAAATAGAAAACTAGATGCGAACAAAGAAAAAGTATGTGTATGCTTGCACAAATTATTAAAATAAAACTATAGGTATATGTATAACATTTATTATTAACCATTTTTAACTATTAGGTAGGTATATAGTTTTTGTTATCATATATCATATCATACTTTTTAATTTTTTTTTAGATAAGCTGGCTCCAGGCATGAGAGATATTATTCAATAGTGAAAATTCATAATTTCCGAAAATAAAATTTCCGATTTATAAAAGATGCTTGTTTTGGTTAAATCAAAAACTATTCTGACGAAAATGAGCGGATTTTTTTTCAAATTACCTAATAGACCATCGCAGATTGCTGAGTTCAAATTATTTTTTTTAAGGAAAATTGTTTGTGCAGAAAACATCTACTTCGATGGTCGACTTCTGCGAAATACATTTTTTCGATAAGGGGTAAAAAGTTAAACAAGACCATTACTAAAAGCCCGATTTTACCTATTAAATAATGGTTTTTAAGTGAGTTAGATATATTAAATGATAGCTAATTTTGTATACTTTGTAATGAAAATAACTTTTTATCTATTTTATGTATACAAAAAGAGCGGCATTAAGAAAACCTAAAACACGCAATATCTCAAAACCAGAATTTCGAGGGTGGTCGCCTTCTGCTTAACATCGCTCAAATAACAGATAGTATATAATTAATATTAAGTGTTTTTTTTTTAATATTAAGTGTTTTTGTCAGTTTTATATACAGTGAAAAATATTTTATTGTATTCGTCCAAAATGTAGTAATATAATAAAATATAAGTATAGTAATTTGTACAGTTCAGATCTCACACTGTTTCATAAGAAATAGTACAAAAAATCAGTTTAAAACATACTTAATTTATTAATTTACATGGAATATAAGTTTATCTTTAAACGTTTTTGAAAAAGTCAAAAACGTATAATCATCTCTTCAAAAATTACACAAATTTATTTCCAAAATAAAAAAAAAATTAAAAAAGATGACTCATAACGTTTATTTTTAGTCAGTGGTCTTCAGCGTTGCAAAAGGACCGTTTTATGAAGACTTCTACCAGTGTGTGACACATGGGTTCTATTCAGAGAGATGGCAGGAACAAACATACACGACGATATCACTAATGTTTATGTTTATACTACCATTGATCATTTTGGTATCAACGTATGTGTCTACAGTTAGAACTATAGCAAGTAAGTATTTGTTCTTTCTTAAGTATGAAAACAAAATTAATTAAATATTTAATGTAATGGTATTAATTGAGAATGCTAAAAGAAACTTACAAAGACGTGGGAAGTTTTCAACTTTACTGTATGTCTTGTTTTTATAAGCTAGCTAAAACATTCCGTATTAGTTCGAAACAAACATTGGTACTTTTTCTTCTAGATTTTTTGGTTCTGGATGAAATTTTGATGATAGTTATTTTTTTTTACAAAAAAGGTGTTTACTATGCCATAAATTATGCCCAGTTCAGATAAGGGATGAAAATTACAAGTAAAATAAATGTATTTTTCAATCGGTCTTTACAATTTTTAACAAAATACAAAAACTTTTAATTACTTCTTGCGATGTATCTTTCACAAGTTCCTATTTTTTTAAGAAAAAGAAAAAGAAAACATGTATTTTAAGATGTTTTTAAGACTAATAATATTAAAATAACTTTATGGTTAAATATGCACCCTACTTTATTTAACCTATTTTTAGAGCTGTTTTATTATGTTCATTTCGATAAGTTATTTTTTTTAATTTTTTATAATTTGTGAAAAAAACATTTTTTTTAAATAGCCCCCAAATTATTATAATTTCAAAGTTACATGTATTTATTTGGAAAGACTCAAAGTTGCAAAAGAAACAAATGAGCATCTTTAACCAATTTTATTTCTAGTTCCAATAAGTTGTCTTTGAGTTAAAATTAAGTTTCTTTACCCAGAGATACAGACACCATTTAAGTTTATCACACAAATAAAAGCCCCGTCGGGTATCGATCCCGAGCCTCGCGGCTAGTCACTGTACGCGAATCGATCTAGCAGTGCGACGGTCAGTTGTTAATTCCAAATACGATGCGTGTAATTATCAAACAGGGAATTAGTATTTTTTTAATGAAAAAAAAATAACACTTAAATTTTAAATAAATAAAACGCTCATGTCCTTATTAACGGATGAAAGTTGTTTATCAAATCTACATCTCATACGGGTGATAGAATCAATTTCCAAAGTTAACGTTCCCAATTTCACAACCGTATCATCGAAATCTTGCCCCCATACCTAGTTTTGCCGCCACAAAGGTGATTGTCATTTACGTGGTTCAGTTTGATGAGAAATATTGCTGAAAAGATTACATTGGCAAGGGACTTACAGACAACGTACCGATAACATCTTAGACGTGAATTCCTTATTTAGATCCTTCTACCATTTTAGATATCAAAGAAAGATACACATCCCTTAATATCTGAAATGTAAAAATACCTTTAATATTATAAAATCAAAAGTAGTAGAAAATATGGTCGCCCTCGGTTCGATCTTTAGTTCGATGTTTTAGAAATGTGTTTCTCAATTTTATAGGCAACATACTGACGTGAATTTTTTGACGTGAATTTCTTATTTAGATCCTTCTGTTTTTATAGATATAAAAAAAAGATAAACATCCTTGAATGTATGAAATACAAACATTTCTTTAATATTTTAAAAACAAAATATTAAAAAATATTATTCCCACTGTGGTCTATTAGTCCGGTGTTGGCGTTACCTATATTAGGTAACTAATTTGATGTTTTATTTGAGAACTCAGAAAAGTGTTTCTCAAATTTCTAACAAACAGTTGCTTGGGGTCGAGTGAATATCCGGTTGGCGATAGGTTTGCCACCTTTCACATTTTTGGACTAAAAGTATATTAATTAGCTAATTGTGAAAGCCTTGTTTGTACTTTTCCTA